>VYZM01007112.1:95969-174701 GCA_013398915.1 Dromas ardeola | reverse complement strand
CTATGATTCTATGAATGCGTTTTAGAGGTGAGCAGAATTTGGCACACTTCATAATAAATGATTAATTTTGCAATTTTGGACTGCCATAGTTGTGTTTTGCACAAACAAGTCGGACCAAGTGTTAGGTGGCCATAAGTATGAACAAGGAATATACTGGTTTTAGAAACAAGGCACTCAACTTTGTTGTCATTTATAGTATTAAAGAAATTGATTTCAGTGATACTGTTCTGAATCTATGTGAGGGTAAGAGAGTTCCTTGCTTTGTTTTGTCTTAGGAAGAGATTGTTAGTATTGCCCAAATAAATTGTTCTGCAAGGGCTTCTGCACATTTCCACATGGTGACCAAGTTAGGGACAAGCTAAGAAGTGCTTTCAAAACTCTCTCTCTTGGTGGTGCATAAGAAATCTTGCTAAAGCATGGCATTACTACCGTATGTGTGTGTATAACTTACGTATATACATGTGCACACATGTCGCTGCATGAGTTGCCATTCTTTCTGATGTGGAGAGGACATAGTTTGCTCCACAGATTATTCCTATTTTGTCTGCTAGTTATTATTTTCTGTAGGGGACTATACGTTATGCTTTTGCACACATCATTTGCCCATAAGCTCATAGACCAGTACTAGAATCCAGAAGGAATTTGTACCTATCTGCCAGCTGAAGACTGACTCCCATGTCTAGTCCCAGTCATGTCTAGTACTTCTTATCCTTCTCTCTCAGGGACAGGAGTGTGTCCTGTGGGTCTCAGAACCTGCAGCAACATCATACTTCAGACCCTTTGAGAGTACCAAGCTCAGCCTTTGCACCCTGCTGCTCTGGTACGTAAAGTAACTGTACCTGCAGCCTCATCGCTGCTCTCTGTCATGAAATGTAGGCTCTTGCTCTTTGCCTCTTGTCCCAGAATCACGGGTACGAATTAAAAGACATTATAGACAACTCTTGTTATCCCTTGGTGGGTACATCCTTTCTTGACCCATCGTTGCTTGTCTGACACCTTTATCTTAGTGATGACTCCGGACCATCCTCTGGTGCTGTGACTGCATATGCCCAGCGCATACAGATGCCCATCAGTTAAAAGGGCAGAGTTAAGAAATATAGCTAGGAACTGAACTGGTAAGAATCCCACCTCCTCTGCAATAATGCATCCCGACTTTTAAGAGGGAAAAGTGGCAGTGGCCTTTTGAAAATTCATAAGGCTTTTCCAGTCGAGGCTGAATGATGAGGAAAAAGGTTTCCTGCCTTTCCAGTGCAGTCCTGTGTTCCCTGCTCTTTATCCCCACCCCATATTTTTTTGGCGACTTCTATCTGTTCCTGTTCTGATTTCTCCAGGTTCAAATCAGAACCCCTTTGCGTTGAAGCTCAGGTCAGCACTAGGCAAGGCACCGGGCAGTACCGTTGCTAAGAGCAGCCCGTCCTCTCCCAGTTGCATGCTTGTGCATTGACGGGGTCAGAGCATGATTGAAGGGTGAGAGATGGACAAAAGCAGAGAATGCTTGAAATTAAATAGTCTTTGAAGCTTTTTCTTAACTAGTCTCACTCTGGCACAGACCCTTGCCTTAGGGGGATGATCCAGTGGAATAGCAATGACCTAAAGCTACTGCTCTGCCCACTCAAGCATGCAAGGAGGAGAATTTATTTCAAAAATGACCATATGAGAATATCTGGACTGCAAATAAATGTTTGTAAAAGTTGTACTTAACATTAAAAGAATTAGGACTTTTTTTTTTTTTTTCTGACTAGAACTGTTTTTTTTCTGAAATACTGAATGCTACACAGAAAGAAAAAATGGAAAAATCCTGGTGGGTGAGACCTTTATCTCTTCTCTCATTTATTACTAGTGCCAATGGAGTAGCTGTCCTAATTAAAAAGAACTTGCCCTTTCAAACAGAGGAGCTGGATTCTGATCCAAATGGCCTTGTAGAAAAGAAATCGCTGAATGAAGTCATTACTCTAATTAACATTTATGCTCCTAATGTTAACAATGTACTTTTAAAAGGAACCAGTAGCATAGATATTCCTCCTTAAATCGTCTAATGGTCTGGTGTGGGTAGTGATTTTAATTGCCCTTTGGTTATCAATTTAGACAGATCTACTAGGGGCGATTGCATTGCAAATCAGATACCTCAAGAAAGTCATTAATGAGCTAATGAACGATAGATGTTTGCAGTGATGAACAGCACAGCTGATTGTGCTTATTTAGCCAAGTGGTGTACTTAAGCGTTCTGTGTTGCATGTGGAAAGAAGTGACCATTCACCAGTAACTAGGTAATAATGTATTAGCTATTACTCAGTCTGCTCCATGGTTTTATCTTCCTCTTCCCAGGGTTAGCCCAGTCCCCTGTGCTCTACATCCCTAAGCTGTTTCTGTGATTTGTAATTCACTGAACTGTAGTTTGGAGCCCTGCATCTCTGTTTGACTTTGTTTATATATTTCTTGTCTCCCTTTGCATAAATCATAACGACAGCTTAATTGGTTTATATTTCTGAAGCAGTTTGAAATGTGAAGTGTTGCATAAGTGTTCAAGGTTGTTATTACTTTGTTCCCAACCATTTTCTTTCCAGAATGAAAATTAAAGCGAAATTATTTGCCGTTTACAAGAGTAAATATGGTGAATCCTGTCATAAGTAATCACTCAAGGATCACCAGAAAAACCCTTTGTTTCACAGAATTGCACTTTCTAAATGCTTGAACTTTGCATTTTCTTCATAACACAGTAAATCCATTGACTTCACTGAAAGTATTTGATTTTTGCTCACGTGAACAGAGAACCAGATCTTTGATATCTGTGGCTATGAGAGGGTAGTTCCGTGATGGAATAAAGGTCCTGGAAAATATAGGTCTTCTGAAAAGGTTTTGCTATAATTAAAACACTGGACCATTTGATACACTTGGAATTTTAGATTATGACTTCTTTATTTCACAGGAGGAGCACGTATAATTGCACCAGTCTTTAAAGCACAGTACTATTACAGACTGGAAGATTCCTTCATTCACAGATGCAAATTTTATCTAAAGAATTTACATATACCAAACTGAGTTTTTTTCAGGTTTTTTTTATTCCATAGAGCAGTGTTGACTGAAGACTAACCCTCTAGCTTTTCCTTTGGACCTGGCCAGCCCTTAGCATTACCAGAGAATTTTTATCAGGTGCATTTTTCAAAAAATAAAGTCACACAGAGACAGATGTTTGTGAATTTAATTCCCTTTGTTGCTTCCACTGGCTCACAGTGCAGAGTCAAGAGGTATCCATGACAAAGTAGAAAAGTCTTTTACCCCAGAACAGGATTTTAGGATCAGAAATGAAGCAGGCAGGCAAAACAAGGACAGCCAACAAAAAGTAGCCTGGGGCAATACAGTGTGTCAATGAGAAAGAGAGAGATAAGAAACACTTGGACAGTTGTGCATGTTGGCTTCAATCTGTAATGACTGTGCAGACTACACATCAAAAACATTTGGCTGTCCTTGACAGAGAACAAAAAAAAGCCAAGGTTTTTCAGCTATTACTTTTTCTTTTCAGTTGAAATTATTTAAACAGTCAACTTGGTGGATAACAATTCATTTATTCTACCTCTGTTTTTAATTATTTGTCTAACTGCCTTCAGGCAATTATTAGATGTCATCTTAAAGAAACAAAGTGAAAGCTCTCTTCGTCTTTTAACAACCACTCTTTCTGCTGTTGATCAGCTGGATCTGCAGCTCTCACTGGTGTAAATTCCATTTGTGTTGTATCTTTCCAGAGTAAATTAAGGGCAAAATTTGGACCATCAGCTCCAATAACACTTAAATCAGTCAACACTGACAGCTGCTGCATTTCTGCAGTTCCATGCATGCAGAGACCTTTTGGGACTAAAGTGTCTATTTGTGCCTAAATTCTGTCATAGGCAATAAATGAGTGGAAGCACCGATATCCCACACGCTTCCACAGCAGTCTTATCCATGGTCAGAGGACGCGTAATACGAGCTATATGCATGGCAAAATACCCAGCCTCCCGTGGTGGTGATGACACTTTCTTGATAGCCTCATGGCCACTTTCTGGGTAGCCTCATGGCCAAAGAAAAGGGGCAGTGGAAGGTCAGGGTTTATTTATTGTCTCACCTTGTGCTCTCAGAGAGTGTCCTAGCTATGGGATGAAGGTGACCCTCCATTCCTTCTTTTGGAAGAATGACACTGTGAAACTTATAATTTGTGGGGCCTGAAGAAGGGCAAGCCAGAAGTGGCCTGATTATATGGCTTAGGAGTGAGAAGACTCATCAAGTGTGGCCAAGTTCATTTGTTAGAGACTCACAGACTGTCTCTTTCACTACCCTCTTCTTCTATTAACATGTGATAAACTCACCCCAGGAAGTATCTATTACACCATTCCCCAATATCTATTAGTTTGTTTCTTATCTGAATTTTTCTGAATGACTCAAAAATAATTACTTTATTTTAAAATGAAGGGGTTTTTCCCCTCCTAGCTGAAAGTTGTGTTACAACACAGGTAGGTTGTGATTTTTTTAGGACAGATTTTTAGGATTGGGGATTGCTTGATCATGCATTTTTATGTAGTAAATGAGCTCTGGAGGAGCTAAAATTCCTTGTTACACCACAAGAACTCATTAGTAGTAAAGTTACAGATTAAACCTCCCATGAGAAAAGTAAAGCTCTATCTATCTATCTATCATATCTGGACCAAGGTGGTAGACAGCAAATTGAGTGAAAACATACCAGATCCGAGAGAGATATCTTACTGGCTGTAAGGCAAAATGGGAACACGCAGGCTCCATTAAATTTTAGTTATTGCTTAGTATTTAGTATTTATAATGCCAAACTACCTTAAAAAAACCTGATGATTTACATTAATGTGGCAAAATAATAATCTTCTGTCCATGAAAACCGAATCTACGTAGTGTTTTTTCTGGGTTGTTTTTTGGTGGGTTTTTTTTGTTGTTCTTTTTTGAAGTTTCTTTGTTTATTTTCTTTACCTGGAATTACTGGGAGTCTCTGAGAAGTATTTTTATTTATTCTGACAACTCCTTCAGGGAAGAACCAATAGGGAACATCTGATTTATTCACGTTGTGCAAGATGACTATCCAGGGCAATCTGCAGATGCCTTTTTAGGCACATAAGGCAAGGATTCCCTACGTACCTTTCCAATTGGCAAGATATCTTTCTCTGGTAGCAGCTTGAATAAATGAACACAAAAAATGATTCAGTACAGAGATCTCTTTTTTTCTTAAAAAAAAAAGTTTGAAGAAAATGTCAGACGAAATTAACATCCTAGAGTGCCTTCTTGAGGTTGTCAGGGAAGTTGGAGATGACAGGTTTCTAACTATAAACCAGAGAAAAAGCCACTGTGAAATTGTATAAGGTATCTACAAATGCAGCTTTTAAAATAAGCCTAAATTCCTATGAAAAAAAAAAGAAACACAGTACTGATCAAACCAGGGGTGGGGGCATTAATCCAGCATTTTATCTCAGTCAAAGACAAATCTCAGGACTATAAGACCTCTACAATATACATTTTTGAGTAAAATCACCTGGTCCCTGTTCCCCTACGCACAGCATTTTCAGATAGATCTGTAGCAACTATGGATTGATTTAACATGCTAGTAAAATCTCAGACATTTCTGGTATAGTAACTGTATGTTCTGGAAACTCATTCCCATTTTTGACTCAAAACTTGATCTGAAAAACTTAAGAAGTTCTACAGTTTATTTCATTTTTTAATGCTGGTGCTTCCTCTCACTGACATTCAACTTCTCATCTTTAATTTTATGTAAATTTTGTAGTTATTCCTTCCTTTTTACCAACTTATTACATAAAAACATTTGATTTGTACAACTGAAATATGTTTGATTTTTATTATAGGAAGTGTATCTTTGTCTTTGCTTTTTTTCAAAACATTTTTTATTTCTGTAATTTTTTTCCTTAAAAAAGTCTGGGCCAACACTGTATGCAATAAAGTTCTTAATCACATTATTGAGCGTTGCGTTACACATCTATTCCTTCCATAAGCTGCCTTTCAGTTTACAGTTCTAGCTTTGCTTATTATTTGGCAGAAGGAAGCTGCCACTGTATAGTGAGCTCTCTGCAATAATGCCAGTATCTCTCTAGAAAGGATAGTCATTTTACAACCTGATGGTTCCCTGATTTGTATTTATCAATAATAAATTTCAGTGAACATGATGCTGTCCCATACACTTATATTTTTTTCTTTTTTTAGTCCCTTTGAAGCTTCAGAAATAGCCACTTCTGTGGCCCAGACTAAACTAGATAAAATTTTGTCTAGAAATGCTCTTAGTCTCTTCTCATATTTGCTTTCCGGATCATTTGCAAGGGTGTCAAGCCATCTAGGCGCTACTGTCAAAAGGGAGGGACTCTTCTGCAAGCTGTTCTCTAATATGGCAAAGGACTTTTACTTCTACAAGAACCTTAGCAATAATGTATAAATTATACAAAATCAGAGTTAAAGGGAAGTAGGCAATCTCATAGTTTGTTAAGCCCAAATCTTTAAATGATGGCAGAAAACAATAGCATGATTCAGTGTGTTGGGACCTTGGTTATTAAAGGTCTCAATCACGTCACCTATCATTAGCCATCTAAAAGGTGTCTGCACCTTCTGGACACTTCCAGAAGTCAATTCATCCCACCTAAGATCGCTACCCAGGGTAAGTGGGTACAGAGAGATGGTTACTTTAAACTAGTGAAGTGAGTTAAAAACCTCTTCTCTCTTACCATTTAGGGATCAGACACAATGACAGGTGACTACTCAAGGGCAGAATCCAGACAATAGCCAGCTCACAACACAAAAGATATATGAGCTGTGGAAAGAAGTATCTTGGTATCTCTGCTTAGCTGCAGCAAAGAATATACTGTTTAGGAATTGAACCATGTCTCTTTTATGGGAAAGTAGAGGTTTCAGATTGTACTATTGCTTTTTAGAAGATGAGGTCAGATGACAGAATTGCTTTCAAATGTGCAAAATACTATAAAATAGTTACTAATGTATTTATCAAGCTGTATTGTTGCACAGTCTTATTCCAATATCCTGCATTCATACCTCTGTGATTCTTGCTTGTGAAGTTCAAATGCCCTTTTGTATTAATTATTAATTCCTGTGCCTTTGTCCAAAACTTTGCTTAAATCAGTAAGAGTAGCCTTTTAAAGATCTCTCTCTAGATTTTTCGCTTCTGGTGTGCTGTGCTCAGTCTAAGATCAAAACATGGAAGTTAAAGGTCACTTCATATTTGCTAGTGGTTGGGAGACCTGTGATGATGCGCAGTGCGTGCAGCACACTGCTGCATCTGATAAGCAGTCATCTCTCTTCTAGGCCATTATCTGAAATTGATTTGTTCTGCTTCTCAGAGAGAAATAGAAACTTGAAGAATATTTGGGAGAAATAAGGTCAGGACCTTAATCTTTGAGGAATCTTAAAGCAAGCCTGTTCCCTCTCCATAGCCACCTCCTCCTGGTCTTAACACAGGATGGTTTATAGTTACTTTATCTGAAATGTATTTACACCTTCAACCCATGGGATTCCCAGGTCTGATGGGAGAACTGTTATTTCCCAACTGTGAGAGATTTAGTGCTCAAGAGAGTTGTATCTGTTCACATGGTTTGGCCTTGGTAGGAATTAAAGGGATGATGAAAACAGTTCAGGCAGTACCTGATTCTGTAAAGGTGAAATTGTTCTTTCTACTTGCTTCTTGTACTTTTATACAGAATTTTTATGGGTGAGCCTCGCATATATGCCTAAATTTGTAAATGGACTACTGCTAAAAGAGTAATTAACAAAATCTAAGGAATGCAGAATATTTATAGGATAAAACCACTCTAGTATTTAAAAAAAATAAAAAAATAAAGAATGCTTTAGTAAAAAGAAAAAGCAGCTATGTAAAATGGAACTGTGGAAACAGAGATGAAGAAAAGTTAGGAGTCTGAACTCTCTGAAATACACTAAAGCATGAAGTAACATCTCTGAGGAAATTTTATTTTTTAGTGAGAATTAACTTTGTACACCTTAATTTGGGGATCTTCAAAATTTATGAAAAAGAGAATTGGTTTAGGTCATCCCCTATGCAGATCCGATATACTCGTATCAGTACCTTAAGGTTACAAAAATTGATTTGTTGCTGATATTTGTCTTGAAAAATAAAAATTAAGACATCAAACCAAACTCATATATCCTTACTTTTACAGTCTTTCCCAGTCTGTCTGTAAAAGAGAGATTCTTACCGGGGGCAGGTGGGGTCCGATAGTAAGAGAAGCGCAGGTCTGTCGTGCTGGAAGGTTTGACAGCCCGTCTGCCTCCATTCCTGTACTTGTGAATTTAGAACCTTCCTCTGCTATTGCATTCACTGGGGGCCAGAACACTCTTGGGCAAAAATCCACAGCTATAATTAGTGATTTAATTTTAATGTAGATGAATAGACAATCCTGAAGCCAGTTATTAAGATGTCATTAGTTGACACAGAAGTTAGCATATCTGCCTAATGTCTGTTAGCAGAAGCTGCAGAGACCAACCCAAATGAGAATTCTGCCTGGGGAAGAGTTGCGGCAGCACAAGGTATCAAAAATCTCCCTGCCTCTGGGAAACAGCTGGGCAGCCCCTGCCAGAAAATGCTCAAGTGTTTGTTGGGAATGCACAGGCAATAACTCTGACCCCTCTGTTCTAGCAGAATCCTTTTGAGTAGCTTTAGCCATAGCTAAAGCCCAACACAGTTAGAAAATAGCAAGGCTGAAAACCAGACTTTATACCAAGTAGCCCTGGGGATCCCTGTATCCAACAAGTATGGAATTAGTTCTGTATATCCTGTATAACTCATTCTGACAGCGCTCCCAAAGTAAATAAATTTTAATTTGTATTTTTAATTCAGACATTAATGTAACAGCAAGGCTCAGAGAATTAAGCAATCTGGATTCAGAGGCTTAGTTAGAAAAAGAAGGGCAAAGACTTCTCTGGGATCTTCAGTCTCTAGATGAAAATACAGAAACTAAAAGTAGCAGCAAAGACCTTAGTAAAAGTATGGCTTTGCCTGTAAATATTTCAGAGAACACAATAGAAGTTAAGAGCTATTCCTGAAAAACATTGTTGCAAATCTATACTTAATAACTTTTTTCCCCCTAAATCCTGAGAGATCTGAACTATGACCTTTCCTGTCCTCTTTGCCATCTTATTGACACAAGATCATGAGTAAAAATAATACCAATGCAAAATCTAAAATCTAAAGGCTTTAGAAGGCTTCGTTTTTTAATTCCATCACACTAAGACTTTTGCAACTTTGATCCATCAAGCAGCATTGCAAAACCATCATGAAAATGTATGAACCCAAGCACAAAATCTACTCACTCAACCTTACAGGAATGATTAAAAAAGCCCTACTTATAGTATAGTCACTCGTCAAAATAAATTACTCACACAGGGTGAGTGGGTGAAAAGAAGTTTGCAAGGCTTCCTTAAGGTGGTGGTAATTGTCTTGAGTTTTGTTAAAATACATCACTAATTATATTTTAACAATGTCTATGTACTGTTTTCCTCTCTGGGAATTTCATAAGGTGGTTGTCAGAATTTTGAGAGAGCGCTTTTGCAGTTTTAAAATATTCCGTACTTTTGTATTTGTTTGTACTGCAGAGTATGTTTCATGGCATACAAAAGAATGCTATAAATGACTTGTACAGGTGACGAGAAATGTTAGAATAAAATAACTTCATAAGAAGACACCAATTGATTGGACCTACTTCCACAACAAAGTGATGTGTGCATCTGCCAGCACGGAGAAATGAGAATACGGTGACAGCACATGTTTGGCTCCTGGAGGTCTACACAGAGTTTAGGAGGTCCATGGAGCCTGCATTTAGGAATCTTTCCTGTCTTCAACACCCACTGCACACAATACCAGATCCTTCAAAGAAGGTGTCTGCAGCCCATTCAGCTGGGCTATGTTGGCTGTG
The DNA here is from genome assembly GCA_013398915.1 of Dromas ardeola. Taxonomy (NCBI): domain Eukaryota; kingdom Metazoa; phylum Chordata; class Aves; order Charadriiformes; family Dromadidae; genus Dromas; species Dromas ardeola. Next base: position 164,763 of record VYZM01007112.1, on the reverse strand, counting down.
AAAATTTAATGCAATGTTTGAAAGACTAACAACCACATATGTTCTTACCCTGCTGGTTTTATTGCCAGCGTGTTGTGCCTGCCCTGAGCAATACCAAAAACACAGGCCCTTTTTCCTGCTGTCTTCTGGAGGTTGCCAGAAACCTACACTTATATTTGCATCCAAAGAATGGTGGACTTCAGACTGCAGCAGACTCGAGCTTGATGTTCCAGGGCTTGCAGGCTGTGGAGATATTGGTTTTGGATCTCCTTTCATTGTTAAGGTTGCACTTTTTAGTTGCTTCCAAAGTCTCTTTTTTTTGTTAGCTTCTTACTATCATTTAGATGATGTTCAGACACCTTCATTACATATTATAAACAGATGCTTCTTGATGTATGCAATAGGCCTCTAGTCATAAACAAATGCAGCTCTCATCTTTGAATCAAATAATAAATTATACACATTTATTATTTTAATTAAAAAATAAGCTAATTTCTGCCTACCTAAAATTCTGTATACCATTGCAATCTGTTATTTTTCCATTTGTATTTCATAGAATCACAGAAACACAGAATGATAAGGGTTGGAAGGGACCTCTGGAGATCATCTAGTCCAACCCCACTGCCAGAGCAGGGTCACCTAGAACAGGCTGGACAAGAACGCGTCCAGGCGGGTTTTGAATGTCTCCAGAGACGGAGACTCCACCACCTCCCTGGGCAGCCTGTGCCAGTGCTCTGCCACCCTCAAAGTAAAGAAGTTCCTCCTCGTGTTGAGATTTGTGCCCGTTACCTCTTGTCCTGTCACTGGGCACCACTGAAAAGAGCCTGGCCCCATCCTCCTGACACCCACCCTTTGGGTATTTGTAAGCATTGATAAGATGCCCCCTCAGTCTTCTTTTTTCCAGACTAAAAAGACCCAAATCCCTCAGCCTTTCTTCATAAGAGATTTGTTTGTGAGCTGTTAAAATATCAAATGTAGCTTAGATCCAGACAATAATTAGACTTCACAGTACTTTCCCCCTAATTATCACTAGTCAGTGACCACAAAAGCAAGATGTGGAGATTTAACATTCCTCATAACATTTGCACTTATTGTTCTAATAACTGAAAAATAAGGTTTGTCTTTCATTTCATAGAGTTGTGGCTGACTCACATAATTTTGACTGATACTTAAGCAATTCAGTTGTATAAACAGTACAGACAGATCAATCTAAATGAGGGTGCTGAATAAGCAGAAACAGGGGTGTATTTGTAGCTGGGTATTGTTTCATCCCACTCTAAAAATAAGTGTGAAAAGGAATGTGTATCTCATTCTGGGCTCAGAATCTGAGTCACACCATAGTTGGAAGTACTCATATTAAAAGCTTTTAGCTCTGGCACACCTCTCATTTTCTGTCTGATTGTTCATTCTTACTGTAATTTCCTAATTCCTCAGCACCACTCTTAACTTTTCATAATACTTACATTTTTAAACTAGACTTTTTCATTTCTTGAGGAGATCAGTGGAGCTTCCGGATCCAAGGACTCTGCCAGCAATCATAGAATCATTGAATCTTCATGGTTGGAAAGGACCTTTGAGATCATCGAGTCCAACCATACACACACAAAAAAAACCCTACAATCTCTGCCACTAGAGCATGCCCTGAAGTGCCAAATCTACACGTTTCTTAAATACCTCGAGGGATGGTGAGTCAACCACCTCCCTGGGCAGGCTGTTCCAATGCCTGACCACTCTTTCAGTAAAGTAATTCTTCCTAATATCTAATCTAAACCTCCCCTGCCGCAACTTCAGACCATTTCCTCTGGTCCTGTCATTATTCACTTGGGAGAAGAGGCCAACACCCACCTCTCCACAACCTCCTTTCAGGTAGTTGTAGAGGGCAATGATGTCTCCCCTCAGCCTCCTCTTCTCCAAACTAAACATGCCCAGTTCCCTCAGCCTCTCCTCATACGACTTGGTCTCCAGACCCCTCACCAGCTTGGTAGCTCTCCTCTGGACACGCTCCAGCACTTCAATGTCCCTCTTGTACAGAGGGGCCCAGAACTGGGCACAGCACTCGAGGTGAGGCCTCACCAGTGCCGAGTACAGAGGCACGATCACTTCCCTACTCCTGCTGGCCACGCTATTCCTGACACAAGCCAGAATGCTGTTGGCCGCCTTGGCCACCTGGGCACACTGCTGGCTCATGTTAGGCTGGCTGTCCACCAGCACCCCCAGGTCCTTTTCTGCTGGGCAGCTTTCTAGCCACTCTTCCCCAGGCCTGTAGAATTGCTTGGGGTTGTTGTGACAGAAACAACCCCTTTGCTCCACAACCTGACGGTTCAGGTTGGCCGGTGCCAGGAGCTAAGGGAGTATGTCCTCCTCCACAGACAGGGATGCAGACCTGGCTAAAAGCCTTTCCTCTCCCTTGCCCATGTGGAAGGATGGAAGGTGGAGATGTCCGCTCTGTGCTGCATTTTGGACTCTTTCCTCGCAGAAGGGGAAAGGGGTTGGGGGTGGTGGTGGTGAGGGTGCTTGGCAAGGCCAGGCAGAGGAAAGTGCATGTAGCTCAGTCCCTGCAACGTACTGCAAAGTGGAGCACATTGTGGGAGACACATTTATAACTGCGTCCAGTAACGGGGATCGCTGGGTGTCGAGCACATCGGTGTAGTGACTGCCAGTAGATCTGAGTCTTGTTATCATTTCAGCCTGATGATTCTGCTGCTTCTTTACTACCACCCAATTGCTTTATCTTTTTTTCTTCCATAAGGGCTTACCTTTCCTCAGGAAGCAAGTTAGGATGTATTGCTTCATCATCAAACACTTCATCGATAAAATAAAAGTCATGCTACTTCCTGACATAGGTGAGCTCAGGTTAAGAAGAAAAACAGCTGTTTCGTCCTCCCTGTTTTCTCCTTTTTCTGCTTCTTCTGACTTTCTGGCTCCCTGATTTGGCCTCTCTCATCAGGGCTAACCTCCCCAGTAATTTCCTCTGACTCCCTCTTCGCAGAATCAGGTAGACCTTTTCATACAGCTTAGGGGTGACAAGGAATACTTGGTAATTGTAACTGTGCAGTTTCTTCCAAGCTGTTTTGGCAGCAAACAGATTGGGTTAGGCCATCTCCAGTGTTCAGCTGTGCACGGGAACAGGCTGGGAGCACTGGGGCAATCAGGCACAGCAGCAAGATGGATTAAGCAGTGGTGGGTTTTCTGCAATTAAATACTCGTTCTGCACTGCCTGTCTGCGTGAAGGCTTTTAGTCAGGTCCAGCGCAAAGAGCTTAGCTTAAGCTCTGCTGGCTTAAACTGACCTCTTGACTTTGTGCTGGTGTGTCAGAGGAGGAGGCACACGTTTTATAAGTACAACGAGGAGGCACATGAGTAAGAGAGCGGCTGCACTCAGTCGAACCAAGGGAAACTGTAGCCCCGTGCTCTGTCTCTGCTACTGCCCCTTGGTAGATGTTAAGGCAAAAAATATAACAGGGAAGGCATGCAGAGACACATTCTGCGCTCCACCAATCTGTATTGTATGGAACTCTTGATTCAGAGTTTGTACCTTTAATATTTAATAGGCTTTCATGTTTTTTTCTTCTATGACTTTGTGTAATTGCTTTTTGACTGTATTTATGATACTGGCAGCATCTGACAGTGAATGCCGCTATTCTCATGCTGTGTGAAAAAAAAAACCCACTTCTTTTGCTTGTTTTAAACCTGCTAATTTCATTGGGCATCCTCTTGTTCTCATGTAGTGAGAAGCCAAGCATCCATTCATTTATTTTCTAGGCACTTTCCCAGGGTTCTCCTGATTTTATACATATCTGCCATATCCCCCTTCAGTTGTCCCCTTTCCAAGCTGAAAACTCCAAATCAATTTAAGCAGTTCCAAGCTTTAATTGCCCTTCTTTAGTTCCCCCATGTAATTTTTGAGAGGCAAGTACCAGAACAGCAGGCAGTATACAAAAGGGAGTGGTTTTGTATAGTGCTATAAAGGTGTTTTCTGTTTTGTGCTCCATTCGGTTTTTTAAAGCTCCTGACTGCTGGGGTTTTTGACTGCCAATGAGCATGGGATTATGTTTTCTCTTAGTAAGCTTTTTTTTTTTTTTTATTAATTCCTTTTTTTTAAATTAAACACAACTGAAATGATTATTTAGTGTGCTTTTTGTACCCACAGGAAGCTGAATTTCAGTACCTTATGATTAGTGTTTCGACAGTAACATCTTGAACCAGCCCTGTCCTTTGCTCAGGCAAGAAGAAAAAGAGCTGATTTTATCAGAGAATTTCCAAACATCATTGCAACAAATGTTACAGTGTGTAAACATTAAGTCTCTGCTTTATGCTTAGATATCACAGTTGCTGAGGCTTTATGAGAGAGTCTCCCATTAGCTCTAATGCTAATTTCTAAGGCTTAGGCAAGGAATTTCAAGACACCGAGAAACTCTTTTTGATAGAAGATACAGTTTACATTGATTCTAATTTTTATTTAATGGAGCATTGCTCCTTCATTGAAATGGCTGGGTCTGTCATCTTTTATGTTTTTTCCTTTGGAACTCTATGGACTCTTTTCATCATTTTTATGATGCACTGATTATGTCAATAGATGTAGACTAGTTTCTTATTTTTATTTGCAATGCTTACGCATATATTTGAATTAAGGATGGATGGATGGATGGATGGATGGATGGATGGATAGGTACGTAGGTAGGTAGATAAACAGATAGACAGACAGAGAGATAGATAACAAGCAATAATGCAAAGAACACTTTTAAATCAATAGTTACTGAATTATAAAACCTATAACATGTTATGTTAGAGGACAGAAGTTGGGAATTATGCTGCATTATCAGTTTGAAACTGAAAGAGTGAAATCCTCTGTGGGTCCCAATCTTTAATGTGCTTTTCTTGTTTCTTATATTTTTAGATATATATTTTTATATATGTAATATTCATAGAATTTTTTTGTTATGGCTTTTGTCTCTGTCTCCCACTAATGCATACAGTCAGTTGAAATGAAAAAAATATTTAACATAAAAAAACAGAATAAGCATGTCCTTCATTTAAAACATCTTATATTCTGTTCCGGATATTAGCATTACTGCTAATTAGAACTGCACTCAATTTTGTATGACAATGGCAAGACTAAGAACAAAGGAAAAAAATCCAAGGTACTGCACTTTCAGTTTCACAGTTTGTATCACACTGGTCCTATAATTGTGGGATTTGTGTGCTGATATTTATTAAATCAGTGGAAATCAGTGCATACTTCACAAATTTTGTGAAGCTTATGGCATCTGTGGCACTGATTAATTTTCAGACTGGTAAAATAGCTTAGGTCAGGGAGGAATTTTTTTAATTGAGGATTCCTTTTTTCACAATATGTAATATTTCAGACATGCAGTCTCACCAGTAAAGGTAACATGGTCTTAAGGAAATATAAAAGTAGACTTCCAACTGAGCACTGCCTTCAAGACTGTTGGTTTTCAGGTACTCTCAAAATACCCTGCGCTGTCAGAGCTTAGAAGTTTGATTGTGACCAGATCTGATTTTGACATTGTTTGGAGTGACAGTTTTGCAAGTGGATCAATGTAGATTTCCCTTCTCCCCTTAGACCCCAAATCCTGCTCCCCTGCTTTAACCCCGGGAGGCAGAGAGAACTCCTGCAGACTGTGGGAGGGCAGGTCACAAACAGCCACACAAAGGCACAACTCATCGCCCTGCTGGCATCGGGGCTCTGTGTTAAACCTGCCGTAATCTCATAAAATCAAAAGAAAAGCTTCAGTGAGTCCATTTTTTCATGCTGACATCCCTAAGCCCAGGGTGAATATGAGGGCCATTTAACACAGCAAATTTTTCTAGTGTGTTACAATTACAGAAACATCTGTTATGAATATTGTTTTGCTAAACCACTGCAAAAAATTCATAGACTGTTCAGTAACTGCAAGACTGCTCAATTACTTACCTGCATTGAGGGTGTCGTGTGGCTGAACATTGTAAGTCATTGGAAACACGCAGGAATACTAGTACCAGAAATAATTTTTACTCTGCCTGCAAAATGCATCCTATGATGGTTTACTGTGCAGATATAACATATTTCTTTACCTGTGTCACACTCATATGTGGCTAAAATAGTTTTTTCTGGTTGCTAGTATTATTTGATCACACAGAAGCCCTAAACTGTGGGATAAGAATTTAAAAATGGTCATAAATATCTTCAGCAACTTAATATTCTTACATAGGTGCTTTTTTCTTTGGAAAAGTTCCTCAGAGCTGGACACTATTTTTAGTTTCCCATATTAACTGCTGAAAATCTACTTGTAAGGCATCGTGTTCTCTGCCCTTCAATGCAACTTGCAGATGAAAAAAGATAACTCTACATAAATAGCATGTTTTTATCTTTATCTTTTTATGTTTGCTTCTAGAGAGGACTTGCTATTTTTTTTCAATATTATTTTATTTAACTATTGTAATATTTTATTTTTAACCATACTTTTAAAGACAAATTTGAGGTATCAGAAGAATCCAGTTTTGAGACCAGACGTGCTAGAAATGTAAACATACAGATTTTGATATATAAGATCAGACTGTGGTCCACCTAATCTAATAATCCTTCTGACAGAAAGTAGATGATTCAGAGGAAGTTGCCAGAAATTTCATGAGAGACAAATAGAGGGTAATCTGTCAGCCACCTTAAGTCTTCTCAGAATTCCTTAGTACTTTGAGATAATTTTAAACCCTAAAGCATAAGGTTTCAACTTTCTTTGAAAATATATTAGCATTAACTATTACAAATCTGGAGCTCTTGGATAGCAAAAATTTGACAAATATGAAAAATGAGATAGTGCAGGCATTACTGAAAACTGCAAATCTCTGAATCATCGAACAATCATTTACTTTCTAAGCAGGTGAGAGGATTTGGAGTGTGTGAAAATGACATAAATAGTGAATAGCCAATACTTTTATGGTCCTTTTTGATCCTTCAGAAACTCTTGTATTGTGGTATAAATGTTACAAGACAAACTTGGCCTTAACTAACAGTTTGAAATAAGAAAACAGCTCTGGTGTGCTGCCTGTTTGTCAGGTATTTGGATCAGAGGATTGTTAACTTACCCTATTAAAGTTTCAGGAACTGTTAATATGATACATACTTGTAAGCATGATTTGATCACTAGTGCTACCACCAAGAAAATTAATTACCGCTTCATGAAAGGTGAATGTTTAACTTCCCAGAAAACATTTTGAACTAATCTTCATATTAGCTGACGAACCAGATCCTACCTCGCATAATACCATTAATCTAAGACAAAAGAAGAAGAAAAAGTCGCATATGTATTTCTGCAAATTTATGTGTTATTCCTTTTCTTTTCTTTCCAGACAACTATTACGGCACTCCGAAGCCTCCAGCAGAGCCAGCTCCATTGCTGTTAAATGTAACAGACCAGATCCTCCCAGGTGCCACTCCCGGGGCTGAAGGCAAACGTAAAAGGAATAAGTCTGTGAGCAATATGGAGAAGACAGGTATTGAACCACCGGAGGAAGAAGAGGAAGAAAGACCTGTGGTCAACGGAAATGACGTGACAGTAACACCAGGTCTGTTCTTCCTTCTTACTTTGCAATGCGTTTCTGTTATTCAGAGTCCTCAGTTACCTCCTTCTGCAGTGAGAATATGCGTGTTCAGGTAAGGATGTTCTTGCAAGACTGAAAGCCAGGAATCCTGAATAATAGAATTTCTCTGAAACCGAAAACAAATTACTTAACCTCCATTTTGGGGAGTCACCTCACTTATCTCAGCTACCATAAAGATATCTGTCTCTGAACTAGTCCCTTTGAACCCTCTTTATACACCAAAGAGAAAAATACCTACTTTCTGAATACGGTTCATGTGACCTTGTTCAGATTTCCAAGTCAGGAAATCAATCACAAGTGCCTATTTCTCTCCAATGACTATAGAGGGAGTCTAGCGAATTGCAATTTGGTCAAATGACTCTAGTCTCTGTGTTTTGGGTCTCCTTGTTCTCAAATGGTGATACTCACAACGGACTTCACTACATTAGGAAGTGAACTTTTGTAAATTGTTATGAAATCTTAGCAATTTTATGGAACAGTAAAGTTGTCATCATATTAGTGAATTTGTGGCAGTGATGATGAAACTTAGCTGGCAATACTATCAGGAAGAACCCTTTTCAGCAATGTTCCAGAGCCTGCATAAAGCTGATAAAGGTTTCAGATGTCTAGTCCTAAAAGGCAGCTGTTGTTTTACCCCTCAGATCATAGTTCTTCAGAAAAAAGGGGGCTCAAGATACTGACTGGTATCGTGAGTGGAGCACTCCAGCCTTTTCCCAGGCAGGTAATCAGCTTCCCCTTCAATGCTTCAGCAAGTCTTCATTTTACAGTACTTAATCATTTCTATTCTGAAATACCATTTAAGAAGTTTTTTTTGTTGTTGTTCAAGTAGGAAATTAAAGAATTCAGACTTTTATATCTCTCTGAAAAATAACGCTGTGAATCCTTTTTGGGGAACTTAGAAATTCAGAAACAAGTTATTGAAGTAACATATTGTAGTGACAATCATATGGATGAGAAGATAAAATGGAAAATTGCAAGTTCTCTAAATGTATAGCTTAATGTGAAACAAAAATTCTATTACCTGATCTTCTAAGCACTGTAAAAAGGATTTTCATAGTGCAGATTCTATATATGATTTTTTTTTTCCTGCTGTATTACAGAGTATATCAAATTGAATGTCTTCCCATTAAGGATGTATTTGCCACATAATGTTACATGTAAGGGCAAATCCCCGTGCAGAATCCATCCCCGCATACAAGGGGGGTGGCAGGGAGCGGTGGGGTGAGAGTGGGTCTCGTTCTCCCCTCTCGGCTCGCCAAAGGGCTGCAGCATTACTCCCTGGCCGTTGCCATCACATGTTGTGATGGCCTTGCTCATCCCTTCCACACAACATTGCATCTGTCGGCAATGCTCTGACGCCTAGTGCCGTTCCTACACAGCTAAGCAGAAAAGGATGAAGCCCAGAAATCCTTACATAAAACATCAGCACTGGCTCTGTTGCCAGGATACTTCCACAGCGAAAGCGGCAAAGGCAGGATTTGGTCTCTGACGTGTATTGTAGAAATCATTAGAAAGATCATTCTTTGCAGTTATTCAAAATGTGCCACATAATGGACCGTTGCTGAGGAGCAATTCCCAGGGCAATATGTTTCATCTCAAACTGGATGAAGAGGCAATGTTTACCTGCTTTTCTCCTTGCATTGTACACCCGTAATTTGTTTCTCCCAGGCAAATTCTATGTGAACGATGACTAGGCAGCACCCAAGAAATGGGCACTGGCATGTGCTGTGCTGCAAAATGAAATACATGAGCATCAGTGTAAGGCAGCCCCCCTCCTCCCCCTCCTCGCCCCCACAAAGTCATTCCTGTAGGTGTGGCCAGCAGAACAAGCAGTGCCTGTGTTGGATATCATGGTTTCATAAGCAGGGTTTTGTTGTTCGGTTACACTGATTGAGGACTTTGGGGATTGTAGCAAAGCAGCTCTGTACATACATGCTGTGTTGCCTTTGTTGGGCAGCGTAGCTCCCACGGACCCTGTTACTGCAGTCATTTTCTCTGTGAGCTGACAGAGTCTTAGCTAACTCTAAAATGTGTGTGTGCATTTGTAGTTTGTGTCTTTGAACAATCAGGAAACCCAGAATATGGGGGTTTGGGTTTTTTTTTTAACTCTTGGTGGAGGGAGAAATCTAATTTTTATAAAGAAGTGACAAAGGTAGGATATTTGTTATTTCCAGTTCTTTTAGAAAGTGTATTCTGTTTTAAACGCTTCACTTCTAACAGGAGTCTTTTATTAAATATAGGAGTCTTGGGACATCCAAAATATTGATATATTTTTATTGGTGCTCAGCAGCTTAATGGCTTGTTAACTGCCAAAGGTATCAGAGTCTGGCATCTCAAAGGACTGCTGTAACACCTAGGACTGCTAGGTTGAAATGTAACAGATTCAAGATGAAGCTGAAGAAAATAAACCCATCTTTACCAGACCAATAAGTAACATTTAGAGTTGCAGAGATTTTTGTGCTTTTGTTTTCGAAAACTTTTCAGTGTCTGTTGAGATAATCTGTGCATCTCTTGAGCTTTATTAGTAGGAATCAATTTTTCATTCATTCACTTCCACATACCTTGCTTCATAGGCCATCAGATTTCCCTCGGATATTGTATATGGACAGACCGGAGATCTTCAATCATGATCCATAATTGTCTTCTAGTTAATTTGTGCTGCCCAATGTGTTTATTCTTTCTGATTTTGTCACTTGTCCTCAGCCCAGAACCCGACAGGAATCCTTCTTATCCCTTCAGGGTGGGGCTTTTGGCCATTTTAGAATGGATCAGTCTCAGTCCTTCATCCTGGATTGAGTTCTCTCAGGACAAAATAGTATTAACTGGGAAATGGGATTTATCTCATCCACCTTTAGTAAATTATATGACTAAATGCCTTACTTTTTGTTTGAGCTACTTGTCCCTACTCTCTTTATATAAAGTAAGGAGAAAGAGGCAATTCCAAAGAGTAAAAAAGCATATCTGTTTTAGATACCCATTGTATGGGGTCACCTCTACGATCTAGAATGCTTAATTCAGCCTATAGATACACAGGAGCCTAGAATGAAGAATCCTACTGTTTATCAAGCAGCATATGAGAGACACAATCTATAGATTAGCTGTTAAAATGGCCAAGTCTAGAGTTAGCATTGGGTTTCTCACACCTAGTGCAATTGCCCACATTACTGGACTTCTGGCTGCGCTGGGTTGGGTCTCTGCCATTCACCGGTTTGGGTGAGACATCTTGCACCTGAGAAGCCTTTCCTGATGGACACTGCATTGAAATCAATGATTTCTGCAAAACTGATGCTTTGACAAAAGAGGTAAAAAGCGTCTTGGTCAAATTGCAACCTGCTTGTCAGACATTCGGTTTTCACTGCTATTGATGTTCGCATCTGCAGAGAATTAAGCGTCTCCTTCACAACCAGGATCATGATTTGTCACTGTTGGTCGTGCCACATTTGCTTCACGCTTCTGACTGATTGTTTATCATACAAATTCCAGAAGAACCACTCTAACATAGAACGACTGCTTATATACGTGCATTATTCTGACATTACTTGAGCAATGATAAGTTGCACCCAGACAATGAAAGTTCTGTCAGGCTCAAATTAATTGAGGGATGAGATATGACATAAAGTTTAAAAATAATCACTCCATGCCTTAGGTTGTTAATGAAGCAAAAGGCTAGAGTCCCCATGCTGTCAATCACCACACAAGGTGCAGTAGTCCCAGGCAACAGGTTGAGCTTATTCTTTTATTATTAAACAGCAAAGACAGCCAGAGGCGTGAAAATAACACACACACAACATCCAAGAGCCATGAGATTTTAAAAAATACAAAAGTTGGCATCCATTGATATATCCATTGTGGGTGTGTTCTTGAAACTCAGTTTATCACAGCGAAGTCACAATGTGTGGCCTACAGAATACCCTGTGCTCACCCAGTCTCCATGTCTCCTGTTTTCCTTCCCCCACACCAGCTCCTAGTTCTCACTGTGGTCGCAGTCAGTGGGAACAGTGCCTCCATGCAAAGCCTCCACCAAAACCCAAATACGGCTACAGCTCTGTGGGAGAGGGAGCAGCTCCAAGCCTGCAGAGTGATACTTTCACAGGAAAATAGATGCACGTAGCTCGGCAAACATGACTTAAACTACCCTTGTATCCAACAGTTATTTAAAACGGATGGACTTTTTCCTGTGCAGAATTTAACAAATCAGTCATTTAGACACAATAAGGGTATAAAGAGCTATAAATATTTTCTTTAAGAGCTGCTAAAACCACTCCATAGACTACTATTTAATAATATTTCCTTTCATTTGTTCTCTGCTGATATTGCTTAAGTCATATGAGTTGGTTCTTTCGGAAGAAAATAATAAGTTTTTAAACTTTACCGCATGAATAATCTGCAGCATTAAATAAAGGAATCAAGTGACAAGGTCCTCTTACATATTTAGATGGCAAATTTCAAGAGTTAGACTGTAAATAATGGAAACAATTTGAAGTGCAAGCAACAGTGTTGCTGGAGGCTCAAATTCTGAGACTATCACAACATAACTACCAGTTATTTTAAAAAAAAAAGGTCACCATATTGTATAAGAGCTCTGTAGAGAATAGGAAATACCAACCAGTAATGTTTTAACTGCTGGTATTTGCAGTTGGAGTACTACAGAGAGGAACTTACAGTATTTAATGGTACGTAGGTATTTTTAACATACACATTATCTTGTTCTCAAAGTTCTTTGTGTTCCACGTACGCAATAACTTGCTGGTGCTTTACTGGTGCCTATTCTGTCACTTCCCAGGACACTTATTCTTGAGATACTGTGCTAAACTGCTTTTGAAAACTGGACCATGTCATCTGTTTTGTAGCAAGACAGCAGCTCTAGCAGGCTATTTCACTTGACGTAAAGTCAATTGATTGTTTTTTAGTGACAAAAATAATTCTGGACTCGTATTATGGTACAATTTTAGGTTCTTTTTTTATATCATATATTGTCTGAAGATAAATATTTGTGTTTGCAGTGTGTTGCTGTAGTATTTCAATCTTTATTTGTGCATTTAAGACACTGCTAGTTTTTAACCAGAACTCCTGTTTTTTACCAAATCAAACATCATACATGAATATATATTAGCAGAAAGTAAATCAGTAAGGTATCTACCTTACCTGGAGTATGTGAATGATAGACATATATAACAAAAGATGAGATGACACCGGAGGGCTGTATTCCAAATAAGTGTGACTAGAATGTCCATTGTGTAAAACTTAATGTTATAAAATGGCATTAGGAAATTCTACCTTAATTGCTTGGGTCTTAGTCACCATGATGCCTTTTCCATTATCAAAGCTAGCTATTAAAAGATAATGATCCAGTAATTAATAATTCATGAGATTGGCTTTAAAATAATTATATTTTTGAGTTGTTAAATAAGTATCAGTTTCCTTTTTTCCCTGCTATATTTTGATAGCAATCTCTGGTTTAGACAAGCTTAGAATATTTCTTCTAACCTCAAGGCTTAATTTTCACATTTTTTCTGCCATCATGATGCTGGGCTTTGTTAATGTCATTGTTGAAAATCAGGAGTCTGACCTCTTCAGACCTGCCAAAAATAAGATCTTGAGGAAGAACGCATATTACAGGTATCATGCTAAAATCCTAAGACACAGCCATGTCACCACATCTGTGCTCACATCTGTGAGGAATACAACTCACAGATCTGCCAGTGGTGCTTGAGACAGGTGAGAACTTACTTTTGCTTGCAGAGATAAGAACAACAAACTCAAAGAATTTATCAGCAATTCCATTCTCCTGTTCTCAAGGGAAGTGGAGACCATATATCTTCTCTGCTTTGCAGGATATTTTTACATATTTGAAAATGCTTCCCCAATCCATCAGTCTTTTCTCCTCAAGACTAAAATTACCTGGGTTTCAGTCTTTCCATACTTCTAATCTTTTCTTCTTCTTTTTTTTTTTTTTTCCTTTTCTATCCTCTGGACTGTTTCCTGTCTTCTTTGGCATGAAATTCTCAAAACTGGGCACAGTACTCCTAATTAAACATATTATGTACTATTCAGTACTCCTAATTAAACCTATTATGGTGCGCTTTTTTTCTTTTGCAACAGCATCATTATTGACTGAAGATAATGGTTAGACATCCCTCACATATCCCCATTTCTCCATTGTATTTTCACTAGGAATTCTGCCTAGGAATTTGCTCCCCATCTTGTATTTTTACAGCTGATTGCGGCATTTTGCATCAGACAGATGCCACATATTTTGGAAAGCCAAGGTCGGGCAGAGAGGGGAATTTGGGAGTGGTAGATAAGGAGGAGGGAACTTCATCTCCCCTGGGATCCTACTGCTCTGCTGTGGGATGCAACTAAGAAAAACTTGCACTTTTGTCTCTAATTCATTTATTCCCACAGACAGATTCACATTTCCAAACAGCATAAAATGATTGTAATACCATGTAGTTCAAGTATGAGTTAAGATTTAGCAGCATGAGCTGCATATGGCTGTAGAGCTATAGACCATCACCCTGTTCAAAACCGGATCTATTTTTTTTCACACTATTCTAAAAGGCTGCATGTGTCAAAGTCAAAAGTCTTTTTTTAAGATCATGAAAGCTGTATCTACCATTTTTCCCCAAGGAGCAACTCCTGTTATTCTGTCATCAAAAGAAATAAGATTAGTTTGGCACAATTTCTTCCTGAGAAAACTTGACAATTATTTATCACCTTTGAAGAGCTTATATGTAGGTGGTTTGATTGCTGGTCCCAACGTCCTTCTCGGAATTAAAAATAGAAAGATGTGTAGTTACAGTTTCGTGGGTCTTCCTCCTCCTCTATTACAAAATGATGTAATGGCCTAATTAAGCAAATTATTTCAAATGGAACTTAGGTGCTCAGAAATTAAGACTATAAAACTGTCTAAAAACCTAAATCATAGATACTTTGCTGAAACCAGGACCGTGTCTGTCCTTTCTAAGTTTCTCTTCTCCATGAAGTTTCAAAGGTGTAGCCATTACTAGCCATGAGTCTGCTTCATTGGTTCCCTCAGTAGCCTAGGTTTCATTCCATCAGGCTCTGACAATTGAGAATGGCTGTTCCGTCTAAGTTTAACCTGACCTGTTCTCTGCCCACTCTACTTTAGCCCTATTGTTGATGTTAATTATGTTAGTCATTTAATCACAGGTAATCTTTTTGCAGTAGTGACTGAGGCAAAAAGAGCGCTAACTGCCTTGGTTTTTTATGCATCATATATTATTAGCTTTCCTTCCTTCCCACAGAGTGGAATCAATCTGCTTTTGGCCTTCTTATTGTTAATGAACTTACAGAAAGTTTTCTTGTCACCTCTAATGTCCCTGACTGTATCCCATTCTCTAGACTGACTGTTCTGCTTTGCTGTTACATGCCCATATTGGTTTTCTGTGTTCATCCTTAACAACTTAATCTAGTTTCCACCTTTTGTACAATTCTATAGCAAGTAGCAGACCATTGAAAAGTCATGGCTTAATCAAAATGATCTCTGATTATACTTGCTATGTTTCTTTTTCATTAGAACAATTTGTGCTTGCACTCTTAGTACTGTTTATTTAATCTTTACTAGCTCTCCTGAACTCCTTTTCCCTTACCGTTGCTTGCCATAACATCAAATTTCTGTGAGTTTATTAAAACCTGGGTTTTTTTAAGACCATTGTTGTTAATTTTTTGTTGCTCTTCTTTCTTACTGTTCTAATCATCACAAATTAGATCATTTCACGCAAGTTGTCTTCCACCTCCTACATGCTTCACACAAGTATCTGCATAGTTCTGTGCTATGGATGCACCCTTAGTTCATTTAAAAAATTGTCATCTTCCTGAACTTCATTGTAGACTGCATTGTTGGCTTCTTTTAAAAAAATATTTTCTCCATTTTTTTTATAATCATCCACAGATTTCAATATAGTCCATATAGTATTACTCAGAGCAAGTGTATATATATTTTTGATGATACAAAACCACATACACTGCCTTCATTCCTTACATATCTTTATGAACAAGCTATAGTAGTCTCAATCTACTCTCTATTACACCAATTATGTACCATTTTGGTTAAATACTGGTATACAAGTTCACCGTTTGTTGTCAGTTTTCCTCTGATATTCATTGTCTGTGTCCCTATGACGTTTATCTGTTGATGAGCTTATGTCATTAGCCTTCACGTAACCTAATGTAAAGCCATGCTCACTAGGTCTGAGATTAATTTCCCCCCATTTTAACTGTCTAGAAACTGAGCAACTAGCCTAAGCAGGACTGAATTTGGTTTACCTAGCTTAAAATGTAGGATCATTTCAGCCATCTCACTAGGATCCCATCATAGTCAGTGGAGATTAGGCCAATATATTAAAATTGTGAACGTATTTTAGTTGCAGTTCATTTGGCCAAAAACAGGGGTCTGAATACTTTTTCCGTGAGATCAGTCTTCATTTAAGTGCAACAGAAAAAAGGATCCAAGCATAAGAGCTTCTGTTGTCCACGGAGGCAGCAGGTTACTGCCACATTTTTTAAAGAAATAGTTCCCAGATAGGCCATATAATAAAACACAGCTTACAAACACATACCTAGTAGACCAGTCAACCAAATTTATTTATCTCTGAGGATGAAGGAATGTCTTTCTTTAGTAGGACAACTTCTTTCAAGCATCCTCTGTTTGAGCTAGTAGTAGTCAAGGAAAGATTGTGTTTTCTCCACTGTCAATAGTTGTGTGCATGGAAGCCCTGCTATGTGATTCTGATTCACGCAGATGAACATGTAAACTCTTAGGTGTGGAGGTAAGCGTTCAACAATGTGGATAAGGCACATTTAGACTCCTAGTATTGCACACCTGGCCCCTATTTACCTGATTTTTTTGAGGTATCTTTGTGGTTTTGTCTTTTGTGTTCAGATGATGTTTTAATAAGTATCGCTAAGTTCTACTACACTTGCTTATCTAAAAGTACATGGATTGGACTGTGGGAACTGGTAGTGGTAGAGATACTGTTGGACACCACAATTTTAATTTCTGGCTTTATGGAAACTAAGAAGTGAAAGATCAAGTACTGAAAAGACATAGGAAAGGAAGACTCCTTCCTGAATATGTTCTTGGTCACAGTGAGATACAACCACATCGGGTATAGGAAGCATTTGGCATTGACCGTGGGAAACTAAGCCTCCCACAGATTATATTTGTAGTAAAATCACAACCACTTTCTATACGGTTAATGTATTGCTATGAGTTGATGGGTATCATATTGATTTCTTTGATGTATGGAAAATAGGTAAAGCAATCAGTGTAGGTACTTTTTTAATTGAAAAGGATCTGTTCTCTGTAGTAAAAGAGCAAGGTACTTGCTTTATGGGTGTATGGTTCGAAAAGTTAAGACACAAGAAAATTGTGCTGGTGGATATGAGGCTGCCTTCTGCTCAGCGCTAACTGCTGGTCTGGAAGGACTCCTGGGACAGAATGAGCCAGAACTCTTTGGCTTGTTTCTTAGCTCTTTATTAGTTTCTTGTTTCAGTTTGGTTTTATTGCTTTGTTTTCTTTTATTGTGTTCCACATAAAATGCATCATCAGAGGGACCCTTGTGTAAACCCAACTGAATTTTTCTCTTTATTTCAAGACTTGCAGTTCATAGAGTATTGCTTGCAGACTTGCACCCAGTAAATTCTCCACCATTAACTTGGATATCCAAAACCTGTAATTTTTCTTCTCTTCTAGAATCAAGTGAACATGAAGAGAAGAGTACAGGTGTCTCGGGTGAGGTACCTTCCACCCAACCTTGTCCTGCACCAGGATATACTCAGCCTGAAGAAGCAAAGGAGGATATGGATGTAACAAAGCAGGCTAAACCTGAAGAGAATGACGACTTGGGCCCGCTGCCTGATAACTGGGAAATGGCTTATACAGAAAAGGGGGAAGTCTACTTTATTGAGTGAGTCTTACTTCTCTCTCTAATAGCTATATCGTTTTTAGCTGGGTGGGGAAATGGTTTATATGGTGGAGTGGAGCATTGCACTCCTCATTAAAACAGCAGGAATGTTCTGGCTGTCAAGGCTCCTGAGAGTTGGTGGCAGTCCCTGCCTTACTGGCTTACATTGAAGCATGCTGGTTTTTAAGGCAGGCAACGGGACTGCTTAGGACTTCAATGGCGGCAATTAAAGCTGTTGTCTCTTCTGTGGAAAGCAAGGCTTTTGTGCTCTTCTGGTGCTTATGGGAGAGTAGCTATATCACTAGGTTCTTGGTTATGTGGACAGAGGTGGAGAGGGTTGAGCTTTTTGCCACTTTAAAGAAAGAAAGATACACAGGGTAAAAACTAGCTAGTGAACAGTAGAGGGAGGCCACGCTATATTTAGAAATAGTAAAATAAATGAGTGGACAATAAGGAGAATTAATTATGTGTAGAAACTTTTTCCTGTTGGTAGGCTATACATACCTGTTGCTACTGTTGCTAATTAGCCAACAAATGGATATGAAAGACCTTTCATCTCTAAATGCAGTCATTAATACACTTTACCAGAATAAGAACACAGCAAGTGAGTGAGTTGATATAAGCTCACATTCCACAAAAAAGAGAGAAAAGAAAAAAACAACATCTTCATCAGCAGAACACTACTACAGAGGCAGCAGTAGCATTTATGTTTGCTTTAAGGAACTACCCTAAACAATTTGCAGTATTAGCCATTATTCGGCTTATTAGTAGGTAAAAATAACATTTGGTGGTGTCACTTCTGCTTTAAGTCCCTTATTTCATGTAAAATTTTATGACTATTACATGAAGTGTAAACAAATGATAAGAATAAAGTTTGTGCATGTGATTTTTCATAAACACAGGCATGACTATAGCTTCTGGCATATACAAGACAGAAAAGAGCAGTAACTATTAAAACATAAGTGTCTTTGCTGAAAAGGGCAAAAATATGCTTATTCTAGAAAAAGAGTAATTATAGTAGCTTTGCCCAGGCAAGCAGAGAAGAACTAGGATGACCTCAGGGCTAGCTCAAACCCTTGTTTCCTTCTTACTTCACTCCCAAATTTAATTTTTCTGCACATATTGAATGTTCAGACAGAGAGCAGACTGAATTATGTGGCACTTTTATTTTACTTGTTGCAACAAAACCCTGTGATATGTCTTGGGGGTGGGGGACAGGATGATGGGTAGGTCACTAACACACCAAACTGTGACAGTAGTAAATAGCGCAGCAATTTAATCAGAAATAAATGCATATTTTGTAACAAATACATTGAATGCAAATAGCCCTGCTGCTCTACAGAGCAGCCATTCCACTCCACAAATTCCTTTGATGTTACAGTTTGCTTCCTTTCCTGGAAATGCTCTGGTTTACACTGCAGTTCTGACAATGCTCATCATTCACTTCCACTAAACGAATGTTATGTAAAGCAGAGAAATCAATCAGAGGTGCAGACTGGATAGAAAGGCTGTTATAAGGGCTCCATGCCTTTGGGATTATATTCTTGAATAATGTGTTTGCAAAAAAGTGCAATTACACATCTGTAAAAATACTAGATTATTTACTAGGATCCTAGCAAAGGAACAACTCTTTGATCGTTTGAGTTTTCACATTGCACAGTCTTCACAGGGTTAAGTAGGAATGTAATGCTGTGGGGAAGCTGTTAAATTGCCTCTTTGTTTACAAGTCACTTTGGTTAATGGCATGAAGAGACTCCATTTGCTTTTGCAAAAAAGGGAAAGATAAAAAGACAACAAAAACCTATTTGTCTAACAACATCTCCCTGAACAGTAGTAAAGATTGTACTACATTATTAAATAATAGATGAAAACCAAACATTTTTAAAGTGTACATCACAATGGGTGGAAAAAAGTCATACTAGGCAGCAGCTTTTATAGCTTTATTTGAGGCTCATGTGAATTGTGCCTTTAAACCCTAAGGACTTCAAGCAGTAACAGATCTCAAGTTCCAGGTTGTCACAGGTATACCCAAAGGTTTTAGATTTCATGACAGCATTTTCATTCATTCACCTCAAACTAACCTCTAAAATTTGTACGTGAGGTCATTTATCAAAACTACCATCAGAAGTAACGCGGCAGATTTACAGTGAGAGAGGGAGTGACTTCATAAGAAGAAAGATAACTGTCTGTAGACAGTATTATTTATTTGTTAATCATTAATGGCCCAGTTAGCATTTTGTAAAGCATTTTGTAAAGCACATTGGAAGGAATTTCCTCTGCCTCAAGGTCTAAAAAGAGAAAGATTCACTGGATGATTCAGAGGACAGTTGTATTTTAGAGCGAGTCTTGGTCTGTTTCTTCCTTTCTTTTCCTTTTTTAGCATAGGTGCATGACCTTATGTTTACCTATATTAGCATTCAGACAGAACAGGAAGAGATCCCTTCTTACCGCATAATACTTACCACTGTTTTTCAGGAAGAGCTACATTTCTTGGGCTGTTTCCAGCCTCCCTTACATATGAATCCAAATTTTCAAATACAGGCACACACCACACAAACAGGAGTCCATCTCCTACGTTTGCGTTCATTGGGAACATATGCTAATGAGAACATGAAATAATTAAATCACTGTATATAAATTGGAATACCACCAAAAAACCTCCAGTCCTGCTCCTTCTCTTCTACTTTAAATAGGGCTGATGAGTGTGACCTATTTTGGCATGCTTAAAAAAATTTCATCACTGATTTTAAATTTTTCCTTTCCCAGGGCTTAGGAAAGGCTGCAATTCCCCATAACCTTCAGACCTCACCTTGCCAACCACTCTCAAACCACATACTAGAGACATGAGCAGCGTGTTGTCCTCACAAAGTCAGTAGATGTTGGCTTTGTTGGATCCCAGGCAATCGATGTTTGCTGTGTTGGTCCAGTGCAGTGTTGAAGGGAACACAAAAGGACCAAGACTCTAAGTGCATCGTTATCGTGTGCAGTCAGCCTTAAAGGCGGCCCTCACCCAACTCTTCAGCCCCATCACATACACCATGAGACTATAGATTCTCCTGTAGAGATGGTTACACATTATGATTCTTGTTTATAAAAGGCAGAATTGATTTTGCCTCTCCAAGCCCCTATCCACCTATAGTCAGCAGAGCTCCCTGGAAGGGGTGTGGGGAGAGTAAGACATTAAATCAGGAAAAGCTGCAGTTTGTTAAGCTGAGCTACAACTAAGCCTTGATGAATAGTCTCAAGGACATTACATAGCCCATAACAAAAGCTATTTAACTCTGTACGGTTCAAAAGTACATGTGATTTCCTGCTTATACTCTGTTAATAATTGTTTTGTTAGTGGAGAAAAGTCTGGAATAAACACAAACCTCTGTAATACATATTTAAAGGAACAACTTCTGTGACTTGTGGTGATGATTTTTAGGAGAATTTGGCCACATGAGGTTTAACAAACCACTTCTCAGTACATCTCATAGACATTCAGTCTCTTCCTACTTCAACACCTACTTCTTCGAGCAGTGTAGTCAGCATTACTTTTTGGACTTGTTGCAGCATCTTTTTCTAGTTGTTAAAGCTGCTTTTTTTATGAGCCCACCATAAAAGACTACAAAACAGCTATAAAATAGGCCTCTTCCAAGGACTCTCCTCTTCACAGTAAAAAACAGCCATTAAGGTTTTGAATACAGCTGGTGTTATTTCAGGTGTTACCTGAAAAGATGTACAGCTACACATTGGAAAAGTAAAATCCGGACCTAGTTTGTTTCTAAGAATATTGCTACTGACTTCAATGGGATCAGTATTTCTTCTTAGTAATTTTTAAGGTGGGAAAGTCTTTTTATTGCAGGAATAACATGTTTATCCTAACATCTTGCTTACCTGAAGAATCATGATATATTTAGCTGATCCTGGTTGCTCCATCAGTTCACTATCAGAAAGCAGGATATACTAGTTAAGCCTGGCTACAGCATTACACTTGATAACTTTATCTTTTGTACTATAAGATACTACAAGTACTGAGGTGGAAGTGCACCCTTCTACCTGCTCAAGAGTACTTCCATATCCTGCAGTAATTACCCAATCTCTTATAAACTAGCTTGGCACTTTTGCGAGTATGTTACATCACCAGCGTATCAGCGCATAACATTGAAATTTGCCATGTTTTTGTTGTGTGGTTATTTCTGCTACTTTAATTAAGCAGCAATTAAGGTGAAGGATTTTTTTCACGTGCTGTTTTAATATTCACTTCTGATGGGATTCTTCTTCTTTGGGAATCGAGCCATTTTATATCAGTATGACATTATTGTGTGGACAATTCTGAGTCATCAGGGCTCTTGTGAATATGACCACAGATATCTGTAATTCTTTTTCCTTGTTTATATATATATATATATAAAATTAATCAGTTTTGGTCAGCATAACAATGATCAGATCTGTAATGCTCTTTGGACTTCAACATGACATCCAGTGGGACAGGCAACAGAAAAGATCTCTCTTGGTTTCTTTCTCCTGAGACCACTTCCTTGCCTCATGACAAATTAATTAGGAATGGGGAGATGGTAGACCTGGAAAGAATTTGGACAATGCTGAATTTTGTCTTTGCTTGTCTTTTGATGTCATAAAGGTGTTTTCAGTCTGTGCTAGTGGTGTATTGTCTCTTGCGCTCACTTGCTGTTTTTATCTATGCTGACATCCAGCTCAAACAGCCAGCTCAACTCCTGTTGTCTTTCCTCATTTTCTTATTTCTTGTCTTTCCCCCAAAGGTCTCTGCTGCTCTGCTGAATTCCTCTTCCAACATCTTTCCTCTGATGGTTGTACTGGAATTAAAATTTTTCTCTTTGGTATTTATTGAACTAGAAGATTCAGCTCACCTGGCTTGCCATATACCATTAGGTATCTAGCATAAACCAGTTGTCAAGACTCCTGTGGTCAATGGAGAGAGATAATTATCTCCAGAGGCTGATTCGTCCTGTCCAAAGATAAGGGCAGAATTTATTTGCCTAAGTGTAGGTGCTTCTAACCAGTAAAGATGCCCTCAGATATGCAAGGGTACATCTGCAGTAGTATGTAAGTTTGTGTCAGGAGTACACTTTTGAAGCAAATCTTCCAATTTTCCCAATGCACTGTGATTTGGTTCATGTTTCAGAGTACATGAACTGGGTTCCTTTCAGATGAAACTTAAAAGAAAGTTGATCTCTAGGAGTGCACGTAATTATCTTCAGTTCCTGAACCCCTGAACTCAGTCCATGAGGCCAGATTTGAGTTAAAAACAGTCTGAATTCCTTCTGATCTAAACCATGTCCATATCTAACCTAGTTACATCAGTAGACTGATATCAGTGAAACACTTGGTGCTGATGACCCAGCCTCCACAGCTACTAGGTCTTTTCAGGTGCCATAGTCTGCATGCCTGTGAATGGCTTGTAATGCAGTAGGGGAGCTCTTGCTGTGTATCATCTGGTTTAAATTCAAGGGAAAGCAGCTTACAAGCTGCAGGAATGCTCAGTGTTTAAAGAGAAGATAACTGAGAGATTCACTTGAAAAGTGACCTCCTGATCTGAGCCAAAGCACTACTGTAGAGGCATACTAATAGCCTAAGACATCTCCATGAACCTGCCAGATATGACACAGAACCTGTCAAAACCAGCGCCCTTCTGGAGTGGCAGCCAGAGGCCATTTGGGAGATGCCATAGCACCTAGTATGTCACTAAGAGCGTATGGTTAGGTCCCCAGTCCCACCGGAAGATAGGTAAGACAAATTATTCTGTGTAGGTGCTTGTCCCTTGAATAGAGAGGAATCATATACAATTAACTGTTTAATTCCTAGATGGATGTAGTCACATGAGATGAAGCCCATTCTTTGTCAGAAATTAACTGCCTGAGTCAAAGAGAGTCTTAAACAGCAGAAATTACCATAGGAGACTTTAGGCATTTAAATATTCCCCCCAAAATCTTCCATAAGCATCTTCAGCTCCTGTGAATGCCTGGAGCCATTGTGTTTGGGCTGAGTACAGAACTGCTTACCTACTGCCCAAGGCCATCTGGGATTCACAGGATAGGCACCCCCAAACCCGGGTCTCTTAAGGACCACATACTACAAGCACATCTAACAGACTGACAGCATGAAATGCAGCACAAACAAGCAATCATAACAGCTGCCGGTCAAACCATAGCCAGAGGATGACTCCCTTTTGTATCTGTCCCTACATGTGTGCAAGAAGTTTGGGTAGCATCCGACAAAGGACGAATTGAGAAATTACTGTTTTAATGCTCCGTTTTCCTGTCACTGCCCCCCTATATATAAATTACTTGAAAATCATTATTGTGCTATCTGGAAAGCTCAGCAGATCTACAAATCTCAGGCACAGAAAAAGAAGGGAGGAGTAAGCATTTTAGAAGTCAGGTGGCCTACAGGGCACTTCGTTTTTCTCTGTCTCATATACTCCCCTTTGCTCAAGCTGTTGCATTGAGGACCATCTTGAATGTAACGTATTCACAATAAAAACCCAAACAAACTCGTGTGTGCTGTCCCCAAATACACTGAAGCAGCACATTGGTAAATACCCATTTTGAAATGCCTTTCACAATAACGTGCAAATTACATACCTTGCAAGAGTCACAATTTAGAATAGGTTTGCAGTGTTTTCAAAAGACATTAAGGCTATTGCTGTCAGTAACTACTTTCTATGTTCAAAAATGTTTCCAGAGATTGTCTCAGGCCTTTGTTAGTACAAGAAACTTTATCTGTCAAAATGCTTTAAACTGACAGATTGCTAACACAAATCTATTCTATTCAAATCTTGAGTAAAATAATACACTGTCTAACAAATAATTACAATAAAAAGATAATACAATGTTAAATAAGAAAAGCCGCTAATGTTTTTTACTTCCAAAAGGTATGGATGAGTATCCAGTGAGATTTCCGGAGGGGGTCTGGTCCTGGTACCTGGATGCAGTGGTGAAAACTGGGAACTGGGGCATAAACAGTCTCTGCGAAGTCTTAAAAGCAGAGTCACAAAGAAAAGCTGGAGAAGAACAGGGGTTGAGTCAGGGTTTCTGGGAAGTATTCTAAGTTTTCTTTCACTCTGTTTAAACCAGCTGAATAATATTTTTTTTCATATATGTTTAAAATTGTCTGTAATTGATACTGGAGAACTGATTATAATAAACTATTTCTGCTGAATGTAAATAGTTGGTAAATAGGGAGGATTTAAGTTAGTTCAGCAATAATTATTTTATTGACTTTTGGCTACAATATTAAGCTCCACTGCTTTACTGAGTGACTTTTTTTTTTAAATTCTTTTTCAAATTTGCAATACGCTTCAGACCTATAAGAGCTTTCTATTTTGTATAGCAGGTAACAAATTAGGATGAATTTTAAAATGTCATGCTATTCCCGTACTCACCTGCTTGAAGCAAAACCAAAGGGATCCTTCGTTGACTGCTTTCAAAGGTTCCAAAATTAGGTATTTGCTCTTGATTTTAAGACAGATTCTAAGATGTACATAGTTGATTTGCCAGCACTTATCTCTCAGTTCAGTCATCCTAGCTAGTAATCGAGATCACTGAAATTGTGTAAGGATGGACTTTCTAAACTACCTCTTAATGATGAGGTATGGTTATTGCTGAGTAATGAAACAGTGGCCAGTGGAAAATGCTGGTGGAGTCACAGCTGTATTTCTCACAGGATGCTTTTATTGCATCACTTCACTCTCATTCAGTCAGTGACAACTGCTCTAACTGCCTGTTTGTGCATTTATTCCACAACGGTCTGGGCTATTCATCTGCAATTCATTCATAACTAATCTGTAAATCCCCAGCCCCTTTTCCTTCTTGTCTGTCTATAAGACTTCCCAAATGGACACAAATGGTTAGACCTAGTGGTGAGGCAGGCGAGTTATAC
This sequence comes from Dromas ardeola, assembly GCA_013398915.1. Classification (NCBI taxonomy): domain Eukaryota; kingdom Metazoa; phylum Chordata; class Aves; order Charadriiformes; family Dromadidae; genus Dromas; species Dromas ardeola. The sequence goes on along the minus strand of VYZM01007112.1, from coordinate 139,355 downwards.
ACTGTACATTTTACAAGGTTTTTAGTGCTTAAGAAGCTTTAATGTTCACAGCTCATGCAGCAGAGATATGTTAATGTTACTTTTGCCATTGGTGTTAATTTGGCCATTTTACTGTTCCTTCTGTCTTCTTTCCCACTGTTAAAGGTTTCCTATCAAGGCTTCTTTAAATTAGATTAAAAACTGTTTAGGTGCTAAATATTGCTTCCCTTTAGCTTTTACAGATTCCAGTCCATTGCAGAGCTGAAGAGGTAATAGGCAGAGCCCTGGGACACAGGGGAGGTGGTGTCTTTCCTAAGATGTCCCTTCAGCCTGCCCTGGAACATTCAGCAAGCTGGCACCACTATGCTTTTGTTCTTACTCTCATTCCCAACATGTCCTAGCTCTGTGGGGAAGAAGCCACCTCTCTTTTTCTCTATGTTTGGCTAATCACAGCTCTAGTCCATGCTGGAAGACAGGCAACAGGAGGTTACTCTGAACGACACTGGATAGCGCTAGGGCGACAGCAGCTATAGCAAGAGCAGCATCTCTCCAAAACCCACAACTTGAAAGTTGGCACAAGAGAGGTTGCAAGAGTGCCCTGCCAAATAAACCTCCTTGTGTAGGACAGAAGTAGACACGTATACAAAACCACTATGCTGTAATGCAGGACTACTTATTTCCCTCTTTTACTGAAAGCAGCACAACAGTAGTCATGTCTGTCCTCATTGAGGGAGTGTTTGTGTGTTGTGTACCTGGTTGCTAAGATGATCCAAGCAATCAGTACTATGTAGGGCTAAAGAGAACATTGATGGTACTGAAGAGGCGTTAGAAGACAAGTAGGGTTGATTCTGCCTTCTTTCAAGTAGGGTCTGTCTTCAGAACAGGAACACTTTTTTTACCCACTGCAGCACCTGTCTAGAAGCAAGTCCGTCTTCTTCTAGAAGCACCTGTCTTCCCGTTGCAAGATGTAGCATCTGTGTTTAGTGGAGATGATAAAGTGGAGAGGCAGGGAAAAGGAGCAGGCATGGAGATGGGTAAGGAGGAGAGGGATGATTTTCAAAAGGCACTTTGCTCCTTTAGTTCATAGAATCATAGAATCCTGGAATCATAGAATCACAGAAACATAGAATCATAGACTACCAGGTTGGAAGGGACCTCAAGGATCATCCGCAGAAACATGGTCTAGACAAGATGGCCCAACTGTATCTTAAAAGTGCCCGGTGTTGGGGAATCCACCACTTCCCTGAGGAGATTATTCCAATGGCTGATTGTTGTGAAAATTTTTCCTCTTGTGCCCAATTGGAATCTCCCCAGGAGTAACTTGTACACATTACCCCATGTATTTTCCATGAAACACCTTGTAAAAAGGAAGTCTCCATCTTCTTTGTAGCCACCCTTTAAATACTGGAACATGGCGATAAGGTCTCCCTTAAGCCTTCTTTTCTCAAGGCTGAACAAACCCAAATCTCTCAGCCTTTCCTCATATGGCAGGCTTCCTAGTCCTTTGGTCATCTTGGTGGCCCTTCTCTGGACCCTCTTCAGCCTGTCTACATCTTTTTTGTATGGCAGGGACCAAAACTGAACACAGTATTCCAGATGTGGCCTGACAAGTGCTGAGTCGAGTGGGATAATGACTTTTTTATCTCGGCTGGTGATGCCCTTGTTGATGCAACCCAGCATGCTGTTGGCTTTCTTTGTGCTGCAGCACACTGCTCACTCATATGGAGCTTGCTGTCTGCCAGGACCCCCAGGTCCCTTTCCACAGAGCTGCCGCCCAGCTGGGTAGATCTCAGCCTGTGCTGCATTCCCAGATTATGTTTTCCCAGGTGCAAGGTAAGGTTCTTGTTAGCCCACTCTTCCAGCTTCCTGCAGAGTGGGTCTTCCTTCCAAACTGTCCACTTACCCACTCAGTTTGGTGTCATCAGCAAACTTCATTAGGGTACTCTTGATCCCATCATCCAGACCACTTACGAAGATACTAAACAGTGTTGGGCCCAGTATCAATCCTTGGGGGACCTCACTTGTGACCAGTTGCCACTTTGCAAAGCAGCTATTTACCACCACCCTCTGGGTGCAGCTGGTCAGCCAGTTCCCCACCCCCAGCACAGACCACTTGTCTAGACCATAAGGCAATTTATTATACATAAAAGTTCTTGCGGGTGACTTTTGCTTTTACTAAGTAGCTGAATGGGTTTGAGAGACAGTAACTAGAAGAGGAGATTGAGTGCTGTAAGAGCTGATCTAGACAAGTTACCCTCTTAATTCTCTGAAATTTCTCTGCAGACTGAAGGATCACTCTTCTCTTAGAAACGATGTTGACTTTAGTTTGTTTATGGTTTTGTTTAGAATGGCCACGGTGCACAAAACTGGAAGACATGAGTTTACGGGGTTATGGAAGCCACGTTTATGCTGAAGGGAAGCATAACTGCTTGCTTGCTGTTGTTCTCAGTTTCAACAAAAGCCTTGGCGGCTGTAATTCAACTAATTCACATTTTAAAATATTAATACTGAATTGGGGTGAAATACAGCTTGGCACCTGTCTTTACAGATGCCTGAAAGCTCATTTCTCAGGTCTATTCTAGAAATGTCACAGGGGTGTTTTCAGGGCTGGTGAATTGGCCTGTTCTGATGCTGTGTCGACTTACGCAGAAAACACTGGCCAGCTGACATGCAACAACAGAGTTGCGTCTAGTACTGACTTTGCCACCGGCTTGTTTGGTGGCTGTGGACAGTCACTTGATGACTCTGTGACTCCATTTTCCCACCTTTAAAACAGGGGTGATGGGTTTTATTTCCTTTGTACAATGCTTTGCGATCGACTTTATACCACAGCAAACATTACTTATAGTAGTCGTAAATATATAAGCCATGGGAAAATATCTGTGAATCCGACTTAGTCCCTGCAACCAGTGGAGGTCCCTAAAATCATTCAGAATGAGTAGCTGGGAGAGAGTGGCCGTTGTGCAGACATGCCCACCCTCCAGAGATGTGTCTGCAGCTTCCACAGGTATGTCCAAGCTGTCCCTGAGCTCTGGCACCGCTAACGGGGTACCCATGGAAGTGGGGAGCTCGGCGAGTGCTGCTGGCTGCACCCAAGTAGCTCAGTAGATGCTGGGGTGACGAGCCCATGGTGAGCTCCACGCTGCTGCAGTGACCTCGTTGCCAGTACCTCCCCTAGTTAATTTAAAGCTAGCTCAAGTATGTCTGCACAAGCTGCAGTTAGGCTGTGACTGCGGTATAAAAATACACCCTACAGGAGACCACAGGCAGACGGGGCTTCAGAGAGAGCGTCTTAGTTACATTTGCAATCAAGCATGGGCTGCAGGCATTGTTTCAAATTTACTTTACCTTTGGCTTATCATTCTTCATACTCTGCAAACATAGCCCTGCTCTCAAGGTTGGGGAAGGTTTTGTTTATCCTCTTCACCTGTCGTGAATGGTGTTCTAGATTAGGGCATGCTTAAAATAGGAATTTAAATGCCTCAATTTTCATTTTAGTTGCCACTTTATCCGTACGTAACTCTCATCTACCTTTTTTCCCATCCAAAATGTGAAGGAAGCTTTAACATTGTGACAATAATGCTGAGAAGTAGGTAGTATCACTCTGTTTTTAGAGAGGGAGGGAGCGAGAGAGAGGGAGAGAGGGAGAGAGAGAGAGAGAGAAATTGAGGCAGAAGGAAAGTTATCTGCCATGGACTAGACAGGGAGTCAAGGTGGGAGAAGGAACTGGCTCTACGCATTTCTTTTTTCCCTCGGGGAACCAGTGGTGTCTGGACCACATGGACTATATCGGTTAATCAGTAACTCACCAACTACCAATTGCATACTAATCCATTTTTTGCCAGTTCCTCTGTTTTTGTACCCCTTATACTGATATTTATAAGAGAAGTCTTAAGTACACTTTAAAAGGATACGGGAAATTAATAATAAACTAAATAATTCAGTACTATATAAATTGTATAGAACAAGCATCCTCCTAGGATGTATCAGATAAATAAAACATGGGTTAGAAGTGACTCTGAATGATGGTATTGTAGGAAAGGCATCTCAAAAAAATAAAGGAGTAATGATCACATCCTTTTCTGTTTTATAGTCTTCCTTTCTTAACATATTTAAAATATTTGGCTCCAAATTCTAATGCTTGCGGGAGAGGTATACATTGAAAAGACCTGGTTTTAAGTCTCATTAGCTGTGCTAAGTATCAATTCATTTGGCAAAATATTCTCCCAGAAAACAGTTTGTGCCAGTTCAATGCTATTTGATGGCTGATTCCTCAAAGATCTATTCTGAGCATAGAAAGGAGCCACATGATTCATTCAGCTTGTGCATATCTATTTTATCTCGATGGAAGGATTATATATGGAGAGATAAAGGTTTGTTAAACAAAGTATCATTAATCACTCTGTCCGGAAATGTAGACTTTGCAGGAGCATGCTGTAATTTGCATCACTTTTGCTATGCCTTGCCAGTGCTGCTGGTGAGAAATAACAAACCTGTATTTATGAAAAGGACAGGTTTAAGATGAAAATAATTCTATCTGAAAACTGTGAGAATGCTACAGAATCCTGTCGCCTGCACTCGTTCAACGGGAGAACACTGTATTTGTAATAAATTCCTTTTGCTCTGGATGAGTTCTGCATTTTCAATGAGGTTAACTTGGCAACATTCTAGTTGATTTTAATAAAAATAGCTGCTTTGAGGACAGGGAGCTGAGGTTGCCAAATTTACAGCTGCCTTGCACAATTACTCTTACACCTCCTTCAGGGCTACTTAGAACCAGTAAGCAAATTAAGTGTATCGATTGCAATTTTGTTGGACTAACCCTTTATTCTTAAGGAATAAACTTGATTCCTTTCAGTATGTGTCTGCTCAGAGTGATCTCTTTTCTTTTCAGCCATAACACAAAGACAACATCATGGCTGGATCCACGACTTGCGAAAAAGGCTAAACCTCCAGAAGAGTGCAAAGAAAATGGTAGGTTATTAAGTTTTCGTTGCTGCTCAGAGGGGATTTGCCTTTGTGTGTGTGTCTCTCTCTCAGTTCTTACAAAAATCAGGCATTTGGGGGAATGATGAAAGGTGTTTAATTGCTGCTTTGGTTAGAAGCCATAAGTGATACCAGTTCTCAGTGTGCCATGTGTTTCTGCTTTTTTATTCCCCTTTCTGATGCTATCCAAAGCTGAGGATCACAAGTGTGTTTTCTGCCTGTTGTGTGTGTGACTCCGGGACTGACCCTCTCCCTCATCTCCTACAGAGAACTTTGGTCTGCAGAACAGAATCCCTTTTCAGATTCTGAGCTTTTAATCTACAGGCGATTCAATGCATAAGGGAAACTAGCAGCACCGTGGGAATATGAATATTGTTTGATTTGTATTTAAAGGTACAGTGCTATGCTATTTAGTAGCCAATTTAAACAAAATAGTGGCTGATAAAACAGGGTGTGGGAGGGAGAAAAGAGGTCAGTGTCTGTCAGAGTTCAAGACTGGATTTGGGGGGTACTGCATTGTTCATGGTTTAAAATTTAAAAGCGTAAATACAGTTGAGGATGCTTAGAGGAACTGTAGCTGTTGTGCAGGAGAGATGGCTATACTGAGAGATTCAGAGATATGAAATAATACAGATCTTATCGAACTACCTTATATGCATTCAGTATAATTTCTGTTTTTTCTCTGGTAAAGTTTCAGTCATCAAAATCATTTAATAAAGCCACAGTAAAAATGTATTGTAATAGATCTTTTTCTGCGGAGGGTTTTTTTCATTGTTTTATAGTTCAGCGTCAGTTCAATTAGCCAGCTAGGAAGTAATGATTTGTAAAGACTGCTACTTATTTTATTATTGTGAGATACAGAGGATTAAATGCATGCATGCTATGTGCATTAATTCAAAGCATTTTTAAGTATTTTAAATGTATTAAGAGGCTTTCATGTACTGCATCTGATTTATTTTAATTTTTCCAAAATACGTTAATTCGGTTAATGTGAATACTATCGACAGAAAGAAAGCTCAGTGCCGTTTCGGGCTGATAAAGAGGTCACTGAGGAGTTGCTGGCTTTATGAAATGCAGGGTCAGTGGTTTGGTAAAGAATGGTCCCGGTTTTTTTTTGCAAATGGCTTTGTTTTGAAAGGTTGTTATATTCCAAAAATCCCTTTCTTATTTCAGCAGTAATTCTGACGTTCTCTTCTGACATCAGAAATTACATGTCTGAATGATTTTGTGATGCTTATTCTAGCACTGACAACACTAGCTCCCGGAGTAAATTCTACAGTGAATACAACAGAAGCGTGTTACTGAAACATAACAAGGGCGCAGGAGTTTTGCATTCTAAATCTCTCACATTACTTATATGAAGCTACATCTTTGCCTGCTCCTTAAGAATACTAGTGGAAAAAGCAGAAGAAAAATCCACCAATATCTATGGAGTAACATATCACAGAGTTACTTGGAGTAAATGTGCGTTGCTTTTTTTTTTCTTTTTTCTTTTTCTGTTAACTGTTGTATACTGAGATCACAACAAACACCGAAATATTAAAAAAAAAAAAAAAGTCAAAGTGTCTGAAACAATTTAAAATTAAGATCAGTGCATTAAAGAAACAGCATTATTTTGTAGCCATTTGACTACTGGATTATTGAATTACTATAGTATGCTGGGTCATGTTGTTCTTTTAAGGGTTGCTCAGCTCATTAATGCAAAGTACTTGGAGTGAAGCATAAAAGACTTTAGGGAGAGATATTCTAGTCTTACAGAGATTGTTCTTGCAACATCCTCTCTTTTCCTAAGGTTCTTTGGTTGTTCACAAATGTGGTTTTGGGGTTTTTTAATCCAATACTTGCAGAGGAAAAGGTTCTTAAAAATCACTAATATGCCTTAAAATGACTGTACCTTGCCATTGAGGTCCAACAGCAGGGACTTTGTTAGAGCACACAGGGATCTGGAATTTTTGTTTAGATTTAATGTCAGATCAAGGATTAATTTCACGCATGTTTCATCTATGGCTTGGTAGGTGTTTTTTTTATGCCAAACATCTTTTCTGTAACACTTTATGATTTATTCTGGCACATTTTACTCAGAGATACAAAATTTTAGAAAAACATCAGTGTTTTACGTAGGAAATGATACTTACCTTGCTTCTTTATCGCTATCTGCATAACTTGTGTTTTTCATTGACATTCATTTTGTCACATCTGAAACTTGTATTGATTCTCTGAGATACATTATGATGTCCTTGTCACCTATCAGATTCTGCTATCAGGTTTTCATTCTGAACAACCCAACTTTTGTGCTCTCCTTTCAGGGCAAATCCTGCCAAATCCTCCTTCTTCATTCTGCCACCAGCACACAGTTTCCACACCAGACAACATCCAAGCAGCGTACAATATTTGAGTCCTGGTGTTCTGGGATAGCAATACTGAGGGCCCCCTCCGATCCAGGCTTTTCCTCTCTTCCACTTTCATCTCTTCAGTACTCCTTTGCCAAATACGATTTCTTCATTTTCTCTGGCTTCTTTATCTGCAAATCCCCGTGCTTGCTCATTTCTCTTACAAAATCTGAACCAACCTTCCAGCACATCCCTCCTCTTGGAAAAATTTTCACATGCCTTTGCCAAGAGATTGACAAGCTCTACCAAGTCAAGCTTTCTTTGCCTCCGTGCTGTGGACTCGTTCTGTTTTCCTTTAATGACACCCACTGCTCTAAACCTCTTTGTAGGTCAGGAGGTTTTAAGGGCTGATCTTTATTTCTGCCTCTGTCATGGAACTTCTGTGTAAGTTTCAGCAAATTACTTCGACTTTCGCTCTGTCAGATCTACTTAGATGGCAGGTCTTTGAAGCAAGAATTGCCTCTTACTGTCTGTTTGTATGGTGCCTACCTGAGTTTCATAATAGCAATAAGCAGAAATAGCAGGTAATTCTTCAATAAGAACTAGAAATTTTTACACATTTCTGATTTCCTCCAGAAAATCTTGACTTTATTAAAAATAATTGTGTTTTCTCTCCTGAAAATATGAATTAAATATATGGGTTTTCTGAATTGGAATACTTTTCTTTAAATGATTCCTTTTTTATTTTTCACGTCGAGATTTGTTAACCTATTTTTATCTGTAGGGTACTACAGAAGTTCTAGTTCTGCCCACTTTGTTTCTGTGAGCTAGATTCCCTGGTTGATACATTTTCTGTAAAGTCATATTACATAGCAGACTCACAGGATTTACATGATTACAGGTATATTATGTGAGTGGTCTACTAACAGAGTCTGTTCTTTAGGAGAGAATATGGAAAAGAATGTCAAATCCCATAAGGCAGTAAAAAATGTAGATTAATATTAAAAGGCAGTTCAGCCTTAATGACATGAAATATCATAGGTTTTAGAAAGTTCATTTTTGGTTAAGAAATGTAGTAATTAAATTTTTCAAATTCTTTAATTCATTTTAGGAAACTTTCCATTCTGGACAAAAGTGAATGTTTATTTCTTTATCCAATTTGGGGATTAAACAGTTGTGGAAATTTCCTGGGATCAGAGACATCAAATTTCATTTATTTCATGACTACAAATTCTACCTAATTGTTAGTCTCCATCACTCTTAACCCTCCCTTTCTTTTTATGTCAACTTCCTTTCTCCTATCTTTTAGTTTTATAAATAAAGCTTTAATTTCACCTAGCATTCATCTGTCATGTGTCTTTCCATCTCCTCTACACCCACCAACTTGACTGCAAAATATAGATGTTTATTTTATTTTCATTAGATCTGTTTTGACAACTGGAGGGCACAGATATGTGGTTCACATATAAACACCTGTACGTAGACAAACTACTACATTTAGGTGTCTTCATCTTGAACTGAATCCCACCCTCCTGTCACGTTTTGTCAGGTTATCCTTTTCCCCATTCCAGTAGTCAATGGTGAGCTCGCTGCCATGCACAGCTTCAGCGCTCTTTCTCATGCCGACGACACACACATCTACCCTTGTCCTCTTCATCTTTCTCTCCTAATTGAGGCCCTTGTTTCATGCTACATACAATGTCTTCTATTGGACATCTCTCATCTTGAGTCCTCCAAGCAAATTCCCTTTTGCTAATATCAGTACTTTCCACCTCCATATATCCTTGCCCTGCTGCTTCATGGCATATAGGACTTCTCCCTTTTCCTGTTCATCCAAACAGCAGAGTTCCTTCTCAGGGCTTTGCGTGGGACATGGTGTGCACGTGCTGTCACAAATTCAGGAATTCATCTCCCTTTCCTTCTTTAGGAACACTGTCATCATCTTGATCAATCATCTTTCAACATTTCAGAATTTCTCAAAAAAAATAATTAAAGCTGTAGATTTATTGCTGTAAGTGAATTTTTAAACACATATATTTATATAGTTAATATTATTTTCACCAGGAAAAAAACAAAACAAAACAACACAAACAAAAAAAAAAAATAAACAGAAGACAAGTTAAATTAAATTCAGAATCATAAGGGTGATCGCTGATTAGTCTATCTGTGATCACAAGGGTTTAACAATCCCAGGGAACCGATAATCTTTCACTTCAGTAAATAAGCCCACTTTTCCTTACTTTTTTCTGAAACCTTATGTAGTGCATTTTTAGCTGGACACGTCTCTTGTGAGACACAGGAGCACCTTTGTTAACTGCATGTCCAGTTTGGAAGCCTTTAAACGGCACTGAGATATAAGAAAAAATGTTTTCAAATGATTTTGTGTTATATTTTACAAGTGTTTTAATGCTGAAAAATGCTTCGTTCTCAAAACCTCACTATTTTACATACAGTCCCTCTTCACGTTCCTGGTCTAAGCTGCTGCTTCACTATTTTTACATGACCCTATCTATTCCTAGAAATAACTGAAGCCCAGCAATTAGTCTGCAATCTTGACTATTTTACTTGTTTCCGGCAGGTATTCCTCCTCCCTAAACCATCTAACTCTGGTAGAAATTAAACTCAGACTTCCAGTGACAGAGGAAAGTTAATATGGGCACCTCTATTGTTATGTTTCCACAAACGTCACCAGACTCTGTTAAAATTAATAGACTCTGTTAAAATTAATAACTTTTCATAATATCATTAGATTGTTTGACTGTTGGCATGAAAGAAATAAAACCTAGGACTGTTTTTCTCATCTTGCTTACATTTAATAAATTTTTAATTTCTTGTTAAGAGTTCAAACTGCATAATGAACCATTGCATATATCCATTTTAACTTCAGCTGCCAGCAAATAAATCCTATACAAAGAGATCCTGTAGATTTATGAGGTAATATTATTATTATTATGAGCTGAAAAATCCAGCATACTCTACTGCTTTAAAAAACAAGATTTTAAATTCATTTTTCTATTTTGTATTTGCTATCTGATACTTTTCTTCCTCCTCTGAGGAGATTATTTATATGGAATAAAAATAAATAATGAAAAGAAAGAATGAATAATTGGCATTATCACTAATCTCCGTAATTCCTGTTTCATGACGAGCATCTTAAAAATCTGTTTGTGTTTGAAACTGTTTTATTTATAAATAATTTTTCTTTTCACTTGTAAAGATTTTGCAACTGAACATATAAAATGAGTAAGACATGGTCTCAAAACTGGAGCACTTGTTTTCTTGTTTTAATTCACACTGAATACCTATCAATATTTCTTTTCACCAAAAAAATAGATGTGACTCAGACTGCTTTATGACACAAGCAGGGTTTTTTTTCTTATATACACAGGATTCTTGATCATTTCTGTCACGATCAATCTGTAGATCGTCTGTCTGTATACACCTCCTTCCTTTTAGTAGGTGCGAGCTGCTCTATAGTTAAGCATATGCATAACTCTATCCAACAATGCAACTAAAAGTAAATCACAAGCATAATAAGAAATAATTTGTCATTGTTTACCTCATTCTTCACTATGCTGTAGTAAGGCATATCAACCCTTTATATTTTTCCTTCATAGATGCATTTGGGCATAGGCATGCTGGTTTTATGGGTAAAGCATTATTCTTGATTCCGTTATACATATTTTCACTGGAAATCTAGTACTGAACTTTTATCTTATATGGATACAGTTTATGTGTGTCAATGCCCACTAGTGGCAACTTGTAGCACAGAAATACTTATCTACAAATAGGTTTTCACCTATGAGATTTGTCTGAGTTTGAAACCAAATCTTTCAGCAGTCTAGGGTACAAAGGGGTGTGGGACCTTCTGGCTGATTGGGATGAATCCCTATCAGAGATTTACATGTGAAACTTGGACGGAACAGTGTTTTACCCAGGTAGAGGAGGATGTGGAATGAGGAGTAAGTGTCCTACGCTGTTGAGTGGACAAAGCATTAGGTGGACATTTTGCAGCTCCAGATCAAGCCCCTATTTCTTTTGAATGCGTGGATCCCAATACGAACTGGGAGAGAAGACTAGTTTTTGGGCTTTGTGTAGTGAGTACCGTGTCCCTCAATATGGTATTCTACTCGTTGCTTCCTACTAATTTTTCTCTTTGTGGCTTGTAAAAGGCTTTTTTTTGGCTTTGGTTGTTTCTTGGGCTTTTTTAAGTTGTCTCTGCCATCCAAATTGGCTTGTGCAGGCCAGACAAGTACCCGCTGAGCTCAGGGTGTAACATTGTCTGATGCAGGGGCAATGTATTTATCTTTGAGATATCTGTCTCAGCTAAACTTAATTGAAAACGAACAATAGATTCAGACTTTAGGAGAGGGAAATGGTGAACAGACAGACAGTATGAGCCCGTAAAGTTCATTTCCCCAGGAAACCAAAGTGGAAAGAGATATCATCTTCAGAAAAGTAGTTTTTTTCCGAATCAAAACAAGAACTCCTAAAATTATACAAGTCATGATTGATATCTGATGCTAAGTGCTAGTTACATTGTGTGTTAAATGGTACCATTTGTTTCACTGTAGTCAAGGGTCTACCAGCATTACTATTTTAAACCCTGTTTCCAGGGAATTATATTTGCTGTTGGAAATATGTTGAGAAGAGTTTCTTTTTTAGACTTTGCACCAGCATTGCTTAATTCCTTTCTTCAAATGCTGGAATGTTGTTGGTTATTAAATAGGTCACCATATAAAATAATACTTTTATATAGGATGAGACATGACTATATTTAAAGAGACCCTTGCTTATTTTATTAGCAGTTCATATGTGTATTTTTTCAGGAAAGGTGTTTTGGAGAATTTTAGCTTAATGTTAATTTATAACGTATGACTAAGCCACAGATAAATAAAGGCCACAGAAGTGTCTGTCTCTGATACAGTTTTCAGTCCGTGGTCCATGGCAGCCATGCAATTCATAAAAATTTAGTTAGTCTATGTTATCTTTTATTATTCCTGTTGGCCTCAGTTAATAGAAAACAGCTACCAACCACATTGAAAAAACTTTCTGCCCACCACCTCACATGAAATTTCAGAAATATTTAAAGTAGGTTTAACTTCACTGAAGCCATTTGGAGGCTGGAGTCTAAATGCTAGTTAATATTTTCCATGAAAAATACAGAATCATTATGTCTGAATATGGTCTTGTTAAGTGATTTCAAATGGAAGACAGATAGGAGATGGCTGAGGAGGTGGTCACACTGTGAAGGGAAAAGCCAAGAATACCCCATCATAGCTGATATACTAAGTACTTGCTTCAACATCTGATATGTGATAACCCAGTGCCTGAAAGGGAATCCAGATCCCCGCATTGGGAATTTATCTGTGGGTAGGGAATTGAGTACCGAATGACAAGCCAGAAAGGCTGCGCAGTGAAAAGGGAGACAGCTGAAGACAGAAAAGAGGAAAGGTTAATCACAAGCTTGCGTCTCAAATGTTGATCCTCTCCAGACCTTAGCAAAATATTCAAGGCTCTGAAGCATCACATCCAGCTAAGAGCCAGAGTCTGGCGTACTCTGCATCCCCTGTTGAGAATGGGGCTTATATGTGTTTCTCAAAAAAAATGCATGGGGACCTATTTTTTTTTTTATTTTAAAACACAACAACTTTCTCTTATTACAGCCTGGAAAAGATACTGTCCTGCAAGTGAGAAAAACATGTTAAGTAAGTTCCTCTGCCATGGGGTGCAGAATATAATGTCAGATTAATCAATCCAGATAGAAAATAAGAGAGCAAGGTAGAGCATGACATTGTCCCTAGACATTTTAAACCATCTCCTCTGGGACTATTTGAGTTGCTGTGCCAAGGACTGTTGGTTTTTTTCCCCAAGGGCAAGTAAGCAATGCTTACGGAGTTCAGCGGAGAGTGCCAGGCACACATGAGTAATTTTGCTGCAAACTTTTGATACTGCTCTGCAAAACCTTTTCAATTCAGACATCAAAACCCTTCCTGTTCCAGGCCTGAGTCACTTCTGAGTAGGGACTGGCCATCACGCACTCCTGCCTGGTGGCTTTGTGATAGGAACAAATGACTAGGAATTAAGAAATGGATTGACAGACTACTGAATTCATTTCCAGTTTTGACTTAAATCCAGGTGTTTCCAGATGATAAGAATATTGCACCTTTAAACTACAGAGTTTTTACTTAAAACTCTATTTTGCAGTTTATTAACCCCATTTTTAAGTAGTATTTTAATGCCATCGGTTTTGTAATGGAGCTGGCATTACTTGTAATGATATTGATCGCAATGAATTTTTTCTGTCATTTAAGTACTTATTGAACATGCTTTTTTCAGCTAGTATTTTCAATTTTGGGTCAATTAAACAATAACAGGAAATTTCTTGAACTGTCATGACCTTTTGAAGGGCATTTTGTGCTGGTAACATCAGCTGGACATTAATGACCAAAAAATCCTTCAATGCCGAAGTCACAATAATGCTAATCAAAATAAGAAAGGGGGCACCTCACCAGTGTTTCTTCCTGGGAGTTCGGAAGATACTTCTCTGGACAACCTGGTTGCCGTGACACACCTTGTAAGAGTAATTCTTCTCCATCCTCGAATAACATTGAGGACAAAATAGCTGTCCGTATGTACATACCTTGGCTGTCTATGCCTTGGGGCCAGCCCTGGGCAATCTGCTGGTATCCCCCTGGGGAAAGTCTTGGGTGCACGGAGCACTTCCTTGGAGCACACTTATCAGTGTGACAGATAAGTCCTTTAAGCTGTAATGGACTATTAACTATTACTTTGCTTTCAGAACCATTACAGTTTCTTGCAATCTAAGACTTACAAATCCCTGTGGAGTACTAACCTTAATCTTAAATAGAGTTGGTAATTGCAAGGCTAAGAATGAATAAAAGTATAGAAAAGAATGTCTATTTCCCTTTCTATTTCCCTAGCTAGCGCTGTCTTGTACTCACTGCTCTCACTGCTCACCCAGATTGTGTGTTTAAATGAGGAGATGCCCGAGACCCACAAGCATCCTATGGGCTGTACAGATATTTTCAGCCTGTCTAACTCTTCCAGTGACCTGAGGATTTTAAAGGTTTCTAAATGCAGGCTGAAGAAGCTACTAACTGGTATCATCGTCCTTGATAAGGAAAATCACAGGCTTTCATTCTAATTAGTTCATGATGTGATGAAAACAAATCACTTCAAGTTTCAGTGTTTTATGAAAGGGGGTCATGTAAACACGCCTTTCATGTGGCTGTGAAACTTATTTGCTTGTAAAATGCTCTGAAATGCTGGAAAATTTCAGAGACATATGAAGTATTATTTCTGATACATGACCCTTTGCAGTTTAAGTCTTTATTATAACATGTATAATAAATACCCACTGTAAAGAATGCAGCATGTTTATCAGTGATGCAAGATATAATGAATAATACATTTTAAAATGGCAATAAAGGTTGGCTGTTATTTTGTAAAACTTTTTCAAATTACAATCTAATTTCAGAATAAAATAAACCCATTCCCCTAATGTGATGGACCCCAAAACAGAGCCAGAAAATTGGAGCTAACATGATAGTACAGTTTAAACTAGACTGCAACTGAAGGACGGTCCAAGGCTATAGGACCACCACAAAATGGCTGCGGTACCTTGAATTTCTGCTGGTGCTGCAGGAGCTCCTCACGTCCAGTTTCTGATAGCATCCCTTTTTCATTTTGCTGCCAAGTTAAGTGGCTAAGCTTAAGCAGTTTTCAGCTGGAATGTGTAATAAAATTTAGAAAGGGAGGGAGAGAAATTTTTTAAACTCATCAGGAGAAACAGGGCCAAAGTTTAAACAATTCACATCTTTAACAAGCTATAAATTGGATTCCACTCACCACTGAAGCGAGTAGCAAAATTCTCACTGACTTCATGAGGTTGATATTTGTCACTAAAATGCAAGCATTGTGTGGTATGAGAACAGACGTGGCCTGAAATATTCCTACAAGGACCACTGAAAGGAATGCTCCAATGGGGGAAATTCTGAAAGAAAATCTTTTCAAATAGAAAAGAATTCACAACACCAGATTCAGCAACAATCATACTCAAGGCCTTGATCCCAATAAAGAACAAAAGGTTGAAATTCCTTCTGAAATATTGTTTAATCATAAATAGAAATCAGAGTACCTGATTTCTATTCCTATTCTCTCTATAGCCGTAATCCTTCAATCCTTGACTTCTAAATGTCAATGAAGCACAATACATTTAACAAAAAGGGGCTTGTGGGATTATATCCGTTACAATTTGTCCAGCTGCCTTAATTTTTATTATTTCTGCTCCCTCTGGCTTTTTTATGAAAGCCATTGTTTTTAACAGAGATCATTAATGAAAAAGGAAAGGCAATCTTCTCCTTTTTAAAAATTAATCTTTATAATGGCCTCATTTTAAATTTCATCCAGAAGGTCAGCAATTTCGTTGAATTTAGAAGTTAAAAACAATTTGGTGTTCTTTGATGGAAAGTTTGCCTTGTTGTGCAGACCTGTTGGATATGTCTTGGTAATCCTTTCAAAGCACATTGCTACCAATTAAGAAATATAATGACTTGCTAATATCTCTAGTAACACTCACTCTTTCTCAGACGCTTATAGAGGCAGATTATTTGTCATTTTTTCCATCATTCTTTGGTTGTTCTTTGCTTATAATGCAATGCATTTATAGACAAGTGAAAACAAATCCGAACTCTTACGTACCTTTAGCAGTTGAGCTTCACAAATACAATTACCTCAGGGTTTCTACTTAGTATTAACTGAATACCTTATACTTAGGACTTCCTGGCTTCTATTTTCTTTTTGGTTTTGTAATATGCTTTAAAAAAGGTCTCAGTAATTTTCCTTTTGTGAGACCTGGGCTTTGATTCTAGCCTAACCCCCTCAAAGCGAGTGCTGGAGTCCCTGTTAAATAGAGCTGGAAAATCCTGCCTAAGCACAGATGTCCTGTATTTAAGATTTGACAGGTAACTCAGAGCTTTAAAAAGCCACTGTCTTTCATGACTAATACCCTTGCGGACCCAGTGGCAGATAAGAACTGTTTGTGGGAGAGAAAAAAATATATTGCGGTAACATTTCAAGCTTTTTGAGAAGTGTATCTGCCTGAGTGGGAGGAACACATAGGTATTTAGTATGTGGATGGTGGCTGCTGCAGAACAGTTGGGAAGGAAAGAAACGCATTTTCTGAATTAGTAGTGGAAGGCTTTGGAGTAGAATAAGTGCCTATAAAAGGTGGAAAGTATAAAAAGCAGAAATGTGGAGAATGTGTTGAAGGGTATATAAAAAGAGATTTGGATTTGTGATGCATTAAAACATTAGAATTATTTCAGCATAGACAGATAAAGAGGGAAAAATCTCTATGGATATGAGAAACCTGCACCTAGTAAAGATAGGAACGAAGGACTGGTGAGACAAATGGGCAGTATTCTGGAATCCAGATGGGAAATGTTAGAATTTGTTTCTTTTAAACATCAAATCTTTATATGTAATTAAATTACACAGAATATAGTCTTGTATTTCATCAAAATAATAATTTCTGTTTACACATTCTGGTGAAGTGTTGGATCTTTGTTGTCTATGCAACTGTAAAAATGAAAAGCCCATTGAAATGCAGAGAGACTCCAGATAAATGTAGTCACTTGCTGTAAACAAACACAAATGAGCCATACTTACATATCTACATATGTGCATATTTCTGTAACCATGCAGTCCAGATTCTGGTAACTCCTGAGACTGGGAGGCTGCACAGGGAGCTTCCCTCTACAAAGGGGTAACACCCAGGTCTTCCATTGGATCCTCTTCCTTCTGGTGCATGAAGGAGGGGAAAAAAGTCATATCTTACTGTCAAAACTATTAACACTGGTGCAAACTATACTACCAGTTTTGTCTGAGAAATTATTTAGTCCAGATAATATCTCTCTGTTAATAACCTGCACCTTTCCTGTACTGGCACTGCAGTGATAACATTGTTTGCTCTGCTTGACTCTGGAGAGAACTCAGAAGCCACAGCTTCTTTTGTCTACGTAGTTAAACGTACTGGATGTTGGAGTTTGTTTCAGTGTAATTTTGCTCAGAGAGACTTTGAAAAATGTGAGAATTGTTTTGGTTTTAGAATAAGTGATTTCATCTTTCATCACTGACACCACCATGAAAGATATGAATCCTCTGTCAAAAAGTTTTGTTTTTTGGAGAGGAGGGATCAAGGGGTAAGCGAGGGTTGGATTTATTTTTTTAAGCCAGCAGAGACCTTTTTCCTCTTTCAGTCCCAGCTGGATTTCTCTATTTTCTCATAAGTAATCCATGATTTTCCCTTTTTACAAGGAAGTTTTTTGCTTATGGAATTTATAATTATAGTTTACCTTCTCTATAACAGAACACTTACTTGTGGGAGCAAGGTTTTCCCTTACAGGAGAATACAATCCTGCATTTTTTACTCCTTTAAGAAAATTTCAGTGATCCCAGTTTTCGTATTACAGAAATAGAAACATTCTATCCATATCTGAAAGTCCTGCTCCTTCTGTCCAAAAAGCATCCAGAATAATTTCATATCACTTTCATAATTAAACACTTTTAGAGATACTACGGCAACCCCTGATAGATCCATCATGGTCAGCTACTGAATCTGAAAGTGTCTGACACTGCTCTCTCACAAGGTAGAGCTCATGCTTTTCATCCTATGCCTTTTGCTTGACCACCAATTTATCTTCAATTTATGTCAGGTTTTTTAGAAATTTTCACCCTTACAAACAGAGTGAACAAAGTCAACTTTAGCTATTTTGGGACTGATATATTTTGTATACTCAGCCGTTCATCTTTTAAGGGTTTCTGCCTGGAATTGATCCCCTAGTTTCCTCCATTGAACTAGAAGAATCATTTAGTTTCTTTCTGGTTCAGCTGTAGAAGTGGGAAAGCTCGGCCATCATTGGCGGTTTGTGGGCCAGGCGATTTTGTAGACGTTTCAGTCTCATCATTGTTTTTTCAGTAGGTTTAATGGGGGTCATTAGGCTATTGCAGGTTGTAGCCTCCACTAGTATTCATTAAAAAGGCTATTTTTTTTGGTGGTCCACTTAGTTCAAAGAAACGGATGTTTCCATGTACTTTTCTACCCTTTAGTTCTATGTGGTCACTTTCTGTGCCATGGAATTTCTGCTTGGGCATTCTGTCCCCATCGCTATTCGACTTACCTTGCTTCTTCACAACTCAAAGAATATGCCTGTATTTGCAAGCTGTACATTAATATGCAAGACCGTACACTGTTACTCTGATGAGCACTGAAATATGGTACGGAAAGGCCTTAAATTGTATGGCTTCCCAACTGTTAAAAGTCATGGTAAGTAGAACAATATTGCCTTCTAGCTGCTTGCCGGACTGCTTGCTAGAATTTGCACATCACTTTTTTCTTTAAAAAATTCCTGATTGTAGCTAAAGTATATCTATTAACATGTACATTTCTATAAATAAACTAAACATGTAATGCTAGGTAGAAAAATGTAGTCCTAGTTATCCATTTTGGTGAATAGTATTGCATTAAAATTTCGTTACACCCAGCTTGAATTTTCTGTTGTTTTGCTAACTCAAATGGAATCTAACATGTAGTTAAAAAGAGTAGAATTTGGTCTAGCAAGGAGTAAAAGCAAACAATCTTTTCCCCCTAATCTTAATCCTGCAAGAAATAAAGTTTTTAGTTTAAGGAACATTTCCTTTAGTAAAGAATTGAATATTTATTCTATCTGCACTATCACTAGGTAG
Source organism: Dromas ardeola (assembly GCA_013398915.1). Classification (NCBI taxonomy): domain Eukaryota; kingdom Metazoa; phylum Chordata; class Aves; order Charadriiformes; family Dromadidae; genus Dromas; species Dromas ardeola. Next base: position 120,291 of record VYZM01007112.1, on the reverse strand, counting down.
GCAAAAGCAGAATTGAAATTAATTGTTAAGGATAAATGAAGGTAATAAACATGCTTTCATCTCTTACTTAAGCATCAGGAAGATTATGAGTGACACTAGTACAAGAGAAGCAGTAAACTGGCAAATCCTGTTGTTGCTCATTTTTTTTTTAGGTTAACGTTGAAAGAACCCTACAGATTTATTTTTTTTTTTTTTAAAGAAGCCCAAATAAACTCTCAATTAGTGAAAGGTGACAGGGGACTTCTTCAAAACCCGCTGAATGGCTTCCGTTGAAATCCACTGAAGAGTATTGGATTAGGTGTAAAAATATGTCATCTGAAAGAAGGAGGTTTTGCCTTTTTCAGTGTAGGCTCCCATTGCTGACTGACATGAAGGGTTCCTTATTCAGATGAGGAGTGTGCTTTTTGAGATTTTGTTTATGCAGCACCAAATATTGTAATCATGTCTTCATGAATATTCTTTTCAGAGCAAACAATGTGTATTCTGGTGGCAGTGCAATCCACATTCAAAAATTGTGTGCAAACAGTGTTTAGTCTGGATTGTGGATGCCTTTGTGATAAGTTTTCCTTCTCTCTCTTCTAATAGTTTTTGAATCACTGTGGCGGAGGTCACTGACAATTAATGGCTGATGGGCAAATTGCATGTGTGCTGGCTTTCTTCCAGCGATTACTGGGACACTTAAAAAACCAAAATCAAGCCTCCACATACATTTCTTTGCCAACCATCATCTCTGACTTACTGTTCTTCTCATGCTTCTTTCATTTGTTCTTGAGATTTACAAAAATGAAATAACTTTTTCTCCCCTTAGAATATTTTTTAGTAAAGACAAGATTGGTATGAAGTCCAGCTAGAATACTTAGTGTGTTCAGGATATTTTTTGTTTCTTAGCTCTTAAGCTGAAAAAGAGACATAATTGCAGATTCTTATTCCTTTCCTGGGATAGCAAATATGCCCCGTTATTGCCATAGTAATTAAGTTTGGCATTGTTATTACAAATACAGTTGGCTTTGAAAACTTTTTAAATGTTTGCTTGGGGGAAAGGTGGAGCTGATATTTATATAATGTCCTGCTTTGCAAAATAAATACCCGTGCTCCCAAAAAGACAACTCGCATTAAAAAGTTAATTGTGCTTTATGTTCCTGTTGCACGTGCAATGTTATACAGCGATAATGAATTTGCACGTATTTCAGAGTGCATTCACTGTTACTAGTGTGGTCAATTTAGTGCTTATATTTCAGGCAATAGTGAGGGCATGCTCATCTCATGTCCTTTTGACCTAATCTAGCTATTTCTACCATTCTAATCACCATAACTTCTGAGCTGCTGGTTCACTGTTTTGCCATTTTGCTCTCCTTATGTATGCACATCTCCCACTGATGTTGCTGTAGGGAGCTATATAAGGAAAGCAGAATATCGAAATTCATTACTATCATGTGCAACTGAGAGGAGATACTTGAACTGGGAATACTGCCCTTCAGCTTTTGCTGTTGTACGTTGCCTTTCATATGACTCAGTGCCCATCAGGTGAGGTTTCGTACAGTCTTGTGCTGAATTTGAGGTTGAAATAGTGCCACCATGGTTTTGATCCTTCTGAGAACTGAGTCCCAGCTCTTATTTTTTTTAAACATTATGTGTGGCCAAATGCTAGTTCAGCTTTGCATATATTCATGCGCACAGAATTTTGCAACACCAAGCAATGCAAGATAAGCTTTTACATTAGTTGAAAGAATTGTGGATTTCTTCTTGGAGTTTCTCCCACTATGTAATGCATTCCCATCACTGTAAATCTTTGAGTTTAATGCCAGAGATATATTTTCTCCACAAACTTAAAACATTGCCTTTGGGAATTGCTCATCAAAGGAGTTGAACTAAAAGGATAAATGTGATCAGGTGTTCCTAGGCTGCATAGCTCATACAATGTGGATTTTTGTCGTGCTGTGATGAGAGTCCCTGACGAGAGACGCCAAGTTCCTTGCTACTGTTAAAATTAAAATCATGTATGGCTACCACTCAATTTAAATGAATATTGAATGTCTACCTCAGCTTGGATTTTACAGAATGTTACTAGTGTGATGAGCTTTATCGTAGTTTTAAGTTGCATTTTTCTTTGTGGAGTGCTTTGGCATAAATAATTTTTTCTTGGAAGATAAGGAAAGACAACTTGCTTGAACCTTCAGCACCAGAATAATGCATTGGGATTGTGTAAAAGCAAGTCTATAGATTGCAGTTCTTTCAGGCATATTCCGTGTTGGTAGTTTACATGGACTTCAGTCAGAACTGGGAAAGTATAGTCCTACAAAAACTTTTATTATATATCTAGATGACTAGCTGTAGAAGTCTTTTTGTTCTAAACTTATTTGTGATATTGACCAAAAAACTGAGAGATATCCATAGTCTTAAAGTTGCTTTTATTCCTGGACAAATGAAACCTAGTTTTCATTCTATTTTAGCAACTATCCAAATTGTTTTAAAAATAATACATTATTAAGTGAATTAGAGTTATTTATTTATATTAAGTTGTTAGAATTAGAATTAAAATTCTGGAGATTTTTATTGTGATTCCATAGCTGAAAGAAAGTTGGATCTTGCGCTGAATAAAGATAAATTCCTACTTTACACATAGTCAGGAAAACATAGTAAGAACATAAGGTCTGCTTCAGTGTCCCAGAATAGCTCTCTGCCTAACCTGTATCCTGTCTCTAAGTACCGCTCGGAGCAGATGGTTGGGAAAAGACTATAAGAAACAAAGCAGACATAATCTTCTCCCTCTCACACCTTCCTACTTCCTATCTCTCAGTATCTTAAAGAATCTCTGAGCTGGAGGCTGCGTAAGGATCATTGTGTTTAACTGTCCTTTATAAATGCATCTAATTCCTTTTTAGGGCCATTTAAACTTTCCTCTTTCCCAGCCTCCGGGGGCAATGAGATCCACAGTTCAGTTGTGTGTTCCCGGAGCAGGGGGTGGGGGTGGGGTGAGAAACACAAAACAAATTCAAACCAAAAAATTTCTTTGTTGGGTACGTGCTTGCTGATATTTTCACTAGGTAATCATGGCTTTTTTATTATGAAAAGTGCTAAATAATAATTCTCTTTGCACTTTATCCACATCATTACTAATTTCATATGCCATTATCGTATCCCTTGATATGATATCTGTTCAGGAGGAGAGTCCTAGCCCACTAAATCTCCCATTTGCAAATGAGCTCTTCCAATCCTCTGATGACAGTGACTGGCCCCCTCTGCACTTCTGCTAGCTCTGCTATGTGATTTTTGGGTTGAATGACCCGAACTACATGTAATACTTGGGATGTGAGTGCACTGTTGATGGCATCATGGTGTTTTCTGTTTTAGCCTCAATTCCTTTCCTGAGATTGCTAACATTCTGTTTGCTTTTTGCATACCATTGGGCTTAAGCTGGTGTCTTGATAATCTTCAGTGGTAATAACTACTTTAGAGCTCATCATTATGTATGTATGTGTATGCACAGTTAGAGTTATTTTTTCCCTTTGTGCATTTCTTTGCATTTATGGAGATTAAAATTCATCTGCCATTTGATCAGTCAGTATTATGAGATTGTTCTTCAGGTTCTCACAGGCAGCTTTAATTTGATTATCCGGAATAAGCTTTTAGAGTCTTTAATCAATATCTCAGAATCAGGAAGGTGACTTCAGAATGACAAGATCTTAAAAGGGAAGTGTGGCAATTTTTATTTACCTTCATTTTGCTTGATCCTTTAAGATGGCTATTTGCATACTTTTATCCACCAGTGAAATGGACTAAAACCATGCTAAAAAAGCCAGAAAGAGAGTTAATGCATCATCTTGTTTCTGAAACGGAGGCTTTAGGAATGCATAGTAACAGCAGCTCAGTTTAATTAGCTGAATTTAATTACTCCACAGAAATGAAACCAGCTGGCCCAACTTAGCAATGAAAAAGCGGGATGTTGAACTCCAGAGCTGGACACCATGGGCTCTTTGTAGCTGTAGGCATCTCCAAAGGGTGTTTCATCTCACCCTGAGCTTCTATGCTCGGGTGGATTTTTCTTCTGACACCCCGGTCCTCCCAGGCGGCAGTAAAGGGAGTCAGTGGGGATGGACCCTGAGTGAGAATGATACAGGGGTCTTTGAAGTAGGTGAGCGGCGTCCTGAGGTGTCTAACCAGGGAGGGGGATTACCAGAGAAATTGGTTTAGTGTGGGGTCTCCTGCAAAATTGGCCTGACGCAGCAGCAACAACAGCCGTTACCTTCCTTGTCTTTCACAAGACACAAAAAGCCTTTTACACTTGTCCTTTATCTCCACTCCCCTGCAACCTCCTGTTGATGCCGTGCTGCTAAAGAGCTCTGCAGGAGGTGGACAAGCAAATTTGTTAGGGAATAGGCTGCTGGCTTCACTTCATTGCGTTGAGAATATTTTCTAGAATCTATGGGGTGTCTTGTTCCTAAAGGCAATAGAGAGCTCTAGATTCAGTACTGTGTTTTAAGCACTGCAGGTAAAGGGCAAATTTTGTTATAATAATAATAATTTTATATATATATAAAATTTTTTAATTCTTAAAATAATGTTTCCAGATATTACCTATGCATTTAAGAACTTTGAAGAACTTTTAATGAAAATATAAAAATTTGGGGCTAAATTTAAGCTAACTTTGTCCTCTGGTATGTTTTGAAATGTTAACTGTGAATACTGTAGTAATATTGAAAATGTTAAACTGTTCTTCAAGATTAAAAATGTTAAGAATTACAGGACATAAAACCTGTAGCTTTAGAAATTTTTGCTGCTGTGTTATATCTCTAGAGTAAATTTAGACAGCACTGAGAAAAAGAAATAGAGAAAACTTTATATTAAATGAACTTTTCAAGAAATAATGCTAATTTTTAATTGCAGCTTGGTGATCCAGTACATGGGTTCTTTTGGCGTGTTAGGAATATGTAATATTCACAAATTCAGACCTGTTTGTGATATAAAAGCATCACACTTTAGCAGAACTCTCCTATAGCATCATAAACTGCAGGACACTGCATCTGGGAGTTTCTGAATAATTTATCTGAAGTAATGAGTATCATCATGTGATGCTGTATCAAAGCAACTGCTCGAGTGAAAGCCAGCTGGGTACAGCCGTTGTATATCAAATAGTTGCTTGAGTTGTCTCTCTGGAAAAATTAGAGAACATAATGAGCAAAATTAGAAAACCTGGGGAGCAGCCTCCATGGATACCTATTAGCAAGAAGTAATTTGATTAGTGTGAAATCTGTGACAGTTCATTATTTACAAAGTTTGCTATCGTTATAAGAGAAATGCATGTCTATATACATACATCTATTTGTACAACATGGACATACAAATATATAACATATGATGTGAGCACTAGGTGTACTTATTTTTCTGTATCAGCTTTATAAAACACTAATAGAACATATATTTGCTCAGAATCTAAAAGGAGCTCATTTAATGCCCAACCAAAGCTCTTGGTTTGAGTTTCCCAAAAGGCTTTATATAGTCTCAATAAAAGTAGGTGCTTCAAAAACAAGATCCAGGAGGCTGACAAAACACGTTTGCTAAGGGAAAATGCACGGCTCTGTTAAGTATTAGACTGATGCTTTTATGAGGCATGTATTTTTGAAGTGCCATTTGTGCCCACTCTGCATGATGCTGACCAGGAATACAGAGCCGTGACGTGCAGAACTGAGAGAGGAGGACAGACCTGCAGAATTTTCAGCAGAGTCAATGGATGCTGCAGCTGGTCTGTATCTCTCGGGATCAAGTCCTGCTCTAAACATTATAACTGCTTTTACTAGCCTGTCTCATAGTAAATCTAGTATCTGAATGGTTTAACAATGAAGTCATTTATGACACCTTTTGGATCCACCATTTAAGACCACAAAACCAATTTGATGATATATTTGTGTCAATGGCTTTTGTAGTAGCTATGGCTCATTGTCTTTTTCTTACAGACAGGAGGGAAATACTGCTTCATAAGGTTGTCATTAGCCTGGGAAAAGAAGAGGCCATTGATTAGAGGCATGAATAGAATGGCTTGTAAGCTAAATTACCAGTTGGGGATTCCCAAACGGCCAAGGGCACAGCCTGTCTGATCTAAGCAAAACTCTGCATTGCAGTGGGGAACTCCCTAAAGGATGCATTATCTTGTGGTGTTGGCCTTACATCAAGACTTGTTGTTTGAAGGAAATAAAGCAGAAGGCTTTTATTTTCAATAACACATTTAAGTACGCTAATTCAAATATGATCCAAAACCAAAAAAGTCTATAGCAGTTTAGAGCGACAGACATATTTCTTTGACATATTTAGGTACATTTCTGTAGTGTATGAAATCAAGAAATGTATTCTACTAAAGTACATGAAATGTGGATATTGCAGCATTATTCTGTTACATGGGAATTTGAAAGTGGAGGACTACATAATAATGCTCTAGTATTATATTCTAACATAAAACAATGACATTCTTGAATTTTAAAAATAACCAGAAAAGTATAATGTACATCCAGCCAATGCTTTTGTTTCTTTTCATGCAAAGATATTTGATAAACATATGCTTTTTAAACTGATAGTGCCCTTTGACAGTCATTAAGAATGACAAAGTGGAATCTATAGCTATCCAAATTCAAAGACCTACTGTTGTCCTTTTTAAATTCACTCTGCTAAGAATGTAATACAAACATGGAATGTGTATTGGAATGTTCTTATCATCTATTGAATTTAACTAGGTAATATCTTTCTAAAGAATTAAATATTAGTAAATTCCCTGACCTCAAATGTAAAATGGTCCATTGAACATATATGTACAGAGGTGTGCACCATCAGTACGTCAGCTTGTTTACAAGTTAACAGAGAAAGGTAAAATAAAAAACTTCAATTCATAAAAGCAATTTAAATATTTACAGGCTGAATAAAGCATTTTATTATTTTCTGTCTTTTTACGTTGTATGTCATGAAGGTTAACTGAGCCAAAATGAAAAGGGCAAAATCGATCTCTCACAAAATTTAATCTGGCCTACAGATTTTGGACTATTACAGGAACACAGATAGTTGTAGCGAGGCCCACAGTATTATGATTTCATAGAATCTCAGATTTTTAATTATTATAGTTAAATTGCTAAATCTGTGGTGAGAATACAGAGCTTTCATTTAGTATTGTGAATCCCATCCATTTAACCCGTTAAGAGAGCTCACATCTGCTAGCCGTGAGGAGCACATTCTAGCACCAAAACCTTCACTGAAATCCTCAAGTTCCTTTCTCAAGTTCAGCATACCTGGGTCAGGCTCAATAAGGCCTTTTGAGAAGATACTTTAACAGGAGCTTCAAACACGTTGTCTTGAGAAACACAAAGCACTCTTCCAGCTTCCCTTTTGCAGAAGGTGGGATCGGTAAATGGTTTTGCAATACCTCTGTTAGCAAATGCTATTCATTCTACAGAGAGCTACTGCAGTGTCTGATGTTTTAAGGACCCTTTGGCTGCTGTTTTTTTTTCTTCACGTATCTCACAAGTACTGTCTGGTACCACTCATTTTGCCTCCAAACTGGATTCTGAGGTTGAGAAGTACCCTCTGATTTCCACTCCCTCACCTGGCAAGGCAAGGCAAAACAAAGATAGAAGTTAGTCTCTGCTGAATACTGGAATTAGTAGTGTTAAATACTTTATCACCACCAGGCTGAAAATTGAGTTATTTATTATCAATTGGAATGCCATTCTGGAGTTCCACTACAGTTAGCACTGTGCTACTTTCATTATAAAATCAATTTCCTGGAGATGCCTATCTCCGTTGGTTTAATATATACCAGATTGAAAGTTGGCATAGAGGTGCTGGTGCTCTTCCAAGGTAGAAGTACTGACTGTTGAAGAGGAGGTGCAGTTAAAATAGGAAAAAGCAATAGATTTTCCATGTTTCAGACTGGCTGGTGTTCTCCCAGCCTAAAGGACACAGCTCAGCTATTTTGTACTTAAAAGTACATCCCCATTCCCACTCTATTGTATGGGAGACAGCTCCCATTCCACCCTGGCTGCCTTTCGAGAAGTACCTCCTTATTAGTCCTAGCCATACTTTTTCTCTCACCTCTCAATTGTCCTTCAGTGGGCCTTTTCACAAGGATCTACTCCAGACTTCAGCTTCAGTAGTCTTCACTACACCAGTATGGAGGAGGTGGAGGAGCCAAGCTCCTACTGGGATCGTAGATGCGGGCTGCCTGGCTCAAGAGGGACCCATGTTTCCCTGGGGTGCAGAAGGGAGATGTTGTGCCCAGCTCAAAACAGTCGGGTTTACGTGGTGCCAGCGTGGCCATGCAGAGCTCAGCCGCCCTGCGGTAAAAAGGGGATCACCTGTATCCTTCAGATTTCAGGCCAGGAAATCGCCATAGTAACTGAGGGCATAAAACTTATTCAACACAGAGAAGTTTACGGCTGCCCTTGCTTACGCTCTGGCAATGTCACTGCAGTCACAAGGTTACAGGAACAATGAGGGCACTACATCATGCCATTAATACGTCTGGGTTTGGGCCGTTCTAAGAGGATTTTGCAGCTTTAACAGTTTTATGTGCCTACAGATACTCTTAGTCATGGATTTATTAGGATATTTTTTCTCTTTACGTCTTATAAGATGTATCTTCAGAAATGGGGTTTAAACCTGTCTTTTTTAAGGTAATTTCACATGTATAAAAAGCCTAACTTCCCTTCCTCTTGACTAGAGGGCTACTTCAAAAGATGTTAAACTATTTATCAGCCTTGTAACCTTCCTTTACATCATTTCTATTCATACTATTTCCTTTTCCATCTCTCTTCCCCTCCCCACCATTTAAGTGATCTTAGCACATGCTAAAGACAGCAGACTGATAGCTCTGCAGGTACAGACTCTCTCTTTATCAGACTTTAAAGACATTGTTAATTCAGGAGTAAGCAATGTCAGTTCTGGATCACAGATTATCTGTCAGGGACGTTACCCAGGCCCCTATTTAGAGGAGGAAGATCTATACAACATGTTCTTTATCTTCCTCAAAGGTGGATGCTGAAATATTTGCAGATCGACCACTGATGATGAATTAGCAGGTAGCAGGTATATGCTAATCTGCATAATGTCGTTGTGCCAGAGGCTCCATGTTTGCTGGCATTTGGGCTACTAGCCACTTACAATCATGCTTACTTAGTACCTGTACCACATAATGCCCCAAATAAATCCACTATAAATGCATCACTGAAAATGCAAAACTGAAGGTCTCAAACACTGAGATAGTTAGCAGGAAACAGTGCAATTTTTTTTTGCATAATTTATTAAATTCTGCACTAATTCCCTCTTTTTATAGCAGTTTAACCTTTACATGTTTTTCTTTTGCTGTGTATCATAAACCCTGCCTATTTTCTCCTGCATTTTTCCCTTTCAGTAACTTCTGCCCATTTGCTTTCTTGATGTTTCTTTTTTTTATTAAACTCCCTTTTTCTGCCCATGTGTCTTTTAGTTAGGCGTTTGCCCATTGTCATTTCTTCTTTGGAGATTATTTGAACTCTAAGCCCCTAATTCCATCGCCTGGCCCTTGGGTCTCTGCAGGCAGGTGCCCCCTGCCCAGGCACAAACCCAGTGAGGTACAAAGTATCGGGAATGTCATTAGTCTGTCTTTTGTACTTTTGTCTGTATGTAAATTGTTCTGTTCTCTCAGCAGTTACTGTTTTCCCTAGATCTTGTCGGTTTTCTAATCAAGCTCCTCAGACATTGGATGTCTTCAGCAGGCAGACAGCTATAAAGCCCTTCTGTGTGGCAGGAGGCTGCACGCTCTCGGTGTCGGGTGTATAGGGCTGACTTCCACTCAGAGCACCGAAGAAAAACCTGACAGATGACTTTAGCTCTGCTGGCTCCCAATTCCATCGTTTCGAGAAAATTGTTTGGTTTTAGGTTGTCTAAAACTAACAAAACCATTGACATTGTTTATCAGGCTAACTGCTTTAATTTCAGCATTATTACCCTCCAATAAAAGCAAACCTACAGTCTATTTTTGCCCTTGTTCTATTGAGAGATAAATTAATACACTAGTACATGAAGATAATCCTTGCCAGCTCCTTTTATTTGTTTAAAATGCCTATTTAAAGTCATCGCTATAAAAAAGGCACATATCAGTTTAGAAGTTTTAAATATCAGTTCAGGAATCCACCATCATTTTAGAATCTACCGTTCAGGCAATGAAGGCCAAAATAAAAGCTACCAACTGCAGAGCAGGTATTATTATATAAAAATACTAATATACATTTAAATTTAGAGCTTGGCAGTTGGTAAAAGATAGTCACCTGATTGACTGTTATGTAAGGACATGTCCAAAGCTATTAAGCTGTCTGTTTAGACATTTTCTGTTAGGATGTCAACAATGAATGCAGTAATTTTGTGGGAAGTTTGCTATGTTATCTAAGGGGAAAAAAAGTTACGCCTGTATTACATTTTTGTTTTTAAATTCGCATTTTGCATCAATTTAATTCTGTGAGCACTATCATCTTCTACCGGGCAGGTTTACTTTGCTGCTTAGTCCTAACCTTCAGCTAGTCCTAACCATCTAGTCCTACCTCGAGCTCACCTGTATCAGCAGTTCAAAGTCTCTTACATGAACATCCTTGCAGCTGAAGGAACAACCCGAGCCCACACATTCTTCTGTGGTTGCAGTTGTGGCTATTGTCACACATAGGCTTTGGGGTGACTTAGCGGTAGAAAGCGGCTCCAAAATCTTCATGGTACTACAAATACCGCTATTCAGCAATTTCAGTTTTGTAATTGTCACTTAGGCTTGCGTTACTCATTAAATGATCAGCTTTTAGTGCCCTCCTCTCAACTGAGAGGAGAACACTAACTGCAAATTTAGTTGAAGACAAAAACAGGTTAGTTTTGTATTTTGGCATTGAAATTTAACTCTTAAGTGCTTGCACAGCCATTTTGCATGTTTCTACCACATTATTTTACTTAAGTGAATGGAAGGCAGAGATAAGAATCTTCCTAAATTGTTACTCACCTATTCCTGATGGTGAAATCAGTCCTATGCCCTGCTAAAGATGATGATGGTTAACTTGGTAAACTTTGCACCTACGTGGGGGAAACTATCACCCAGCAGAATCATGTCTGAAGCTGGTGCACAAGCAAACATCTGACTGTATCTTGAGTTTCTACTTAGCTCACCAGTGCTTTATTCTTTATAGAGTATCTAAAAATACAGCTCAGACTCAATCTGAGTTGGACAGGATTTCACCTTCCCAAGAGAAAGGACTTCATCAAATAATTGGAAAAGGCATCCTGGCATAAGCGAAGGATTTTATTAAGTGGACAGACAGCGGATGTTTTGTCTGCTCTGACTTAGACTTGCAGTATAGACCTGTCCTTAAAAGTTGTGACAGGGAAGTACAGAGACTTTTGATGACCAGGTCTTTTATACCAGCTTCTTTATCACAATGAATGCTAATTCAGTAACTTAGTGTTCATCTGAATGCATATTACAATGCACAGTCAATCATTTTTCATTTAATAATTTAACATGTCATTTTTCCAGTTTGCCACTTGCAGCTGGCACTTTTGCAATACATTTTATTTTTCAGACATCTTTTAGTGAATCACCAGATAGAGCAGCTGTGACAGCTATCCATTAATTATATCTCTGTATTAAAGTCTAATGAAAATACAACTTCCGAGGGAAAGTCTCCAATAGTGCCTAAGTAGTGGTAGTTAAACTACCACTATCTGGTAGTTGAATTGGTAGTTGATTAAATATTTGTATAGATATTCTCATAGTTGTATTAACCTCAAATGTTATTTATGAAAAGTTTGCCTTTGGGATTAGAATGAAGAAAAGCAACAGGGGTTTTTTGTCTCAATAGTAATTAGTATCACCTTGATGCACATTTACACTGTGCCAATCACAGGCAATCCAAAATCATCAACATGTGCCGTGGCCTTTCGCTTGATTTAATGTAAGCCAGGCAGGGCTACTGCATTTCAAATACAGGAAAGTAGAAGCAAAAATAACAAATGAGAGTCTAGAGGTCTTTTAAGATAGTAAAAGCGAGTGACGTGCAAGATAAAACCAGCTATTTTGCTTAATCTATAACCAGAAATTGAAATCAGAATGCAATACATAAATGCATTCATAATTTTGTATCACAGCTCTCCGTAGTCTCGTGACTCTCCTTTCCCAAATCCTTGATAAAAGCAGACTTGTGTAAAGTTCAGATACGAGCAATATGGGGACAAGTTATTAACCTAAAGGCCAGATTCTCCCTGTGGACTAAGGCTGGGGAGACCCCGCAAGCTGGAGCCACTAGAGGGAGGCATAAATGAGAGGAGTTTAATTACACAGACACCTACACAAGATATGGCTGGGTCTCGGGAGGAATTCCCAGGAAGATACGTAAAAGCCCAATTCAGTAGGTTTCTGTTACAGGCTCATTCAAGAGTAGCTAGACTGAAGCTTATGCTGGGATGGAAGACCTGTTTCATTGATTACCCGAACTTTCTCATCATCAGTTTATGTATTTTTGACCTCTTTTTTAAATGAAATGGAAAGTTTTCAATTTTCTCATTGAAAATAGAGGCAAGTGCTGTCTGCAGGAACCATAGACATACCATTTCTGTCAGCTTTGTGATTTTTCTGTCAGTTTTTTCTTTTTGTTACTGGCGTGCCATAATGCTGACAGCTTTTATTCTTTGAACAAAGCCTAGCAAGGAAGTTTCTGTTGAAATGTGATTATTCTTTTCACTGACACAGATGGGGACTGTTCCCACTTACTTCTGATTCTGTAACTGTGCTCCCGAAACGGTTGCCCTTCACCTTGTTGGTTTTTTTCAGGCACCAAATATTTTCTGGGGCCTGGCGGCATTCCAGAGAAAGAGCTGCTCTGCTCCTGCTGAAATGATCAGCAGAAGTTCCGTGTAATTCAGCTGCAGTGCATTCAGGCGTAGATTTTTGCTTACCTCAAATACTGAATATTCCTTTACCTTGTATCCATTTTTTTCCCTATGAGACACAAAAATGATCTTCACTATGGTTACATTTAGAACCCATTTCTCTTTAAATGCTGTCTTTTCTTAGTGGTGAAAAATCCACATCTATGCATTTCCTACACTTTTTTTATTCCTACCAGAGGGAAAAGGTGGAATTAGTATTGCGGATTTATTACTACCAAATTCAATACTTCCCAAAAAAGAATATATCTACTAGTTGTTTTCTTGGAAATATAAATGTTCAACGATGTTTTTCAGTATGCTGGTTTAAAAGTCTCAGCCTTCATCTCACCCATAATATGGCACCCACACCATCTCTGGTAAAGCAATTTTAAGTTGTCAACAGAGAGAGTAGCTATGAACCTCAGTCTTCACCTACCCCAACTGGATGTGCATGAGCCCATCTCTGCCCTGTTCTGTGAGCTTGATTTTTTCATGGGCTTACATGTTGTTTTTGCATAGGAAATAGAATCCATAGAAGTTTTGGCAATCTAAATGTGTACTGCCTGCTTTCTATATGCGAACTGCAAAGAAATTCCTAAGACCAAAAATATGGTGAGCTTCTCTCCCTGTCCCTTATCTTTGTAAAGATCAAGGAATCCTGATAGTAATGCAGCTGAAAAAAAATCGATAATTAATAAATCTTAATTAAGATATAGTTCCTCATAAACATGTCACATAATATCACCCCACTGTTAAGGAAAATGGGACAGAGGAAAATGGGATGGAGGGATAGATAAACAAAGATAGAGGGACCTGTCCAAAGGAAGGAAGGGAATCCAGAGAAGCAGAGCACAGCAGTGGAAACCGAGGCCTTGGTTTGGGAAATAGCCATATCTGTAGACAAGGAGGCATGGAACTTTCCCATAAAGAGCTGGTTGCAGGGAACTTTTTTGTTGCCATTGTCGCTATGATGACTTCTAAAATGCTGGATGTTTAGTGACAGATGAGGAATAACCTGGAAGGCAAAGTGTGTTGAAAGTGCATTGTTGCAAAATTGACTAGGCTGGACCTGGAAAATAGGTAAGACCTATCAGTCCTCCTCTGAACGCTTACAGTTAGTGAAATCACTAGGTTAAGAAAGTAGGGGTTTGGATATAGGTCAAATGAATAACCCTTACTCCAAATCACCTCACCTAATCCTTTTACCACTTACTGCTGCTGTTACAGTGAATGCAGTGAGACTGTTGACACATAGTCCTATTGATGGTTGCTGTTGCTGGATTATAAACTCTGAGTACAGACTCTGAGCACTGCAAATTATGACCATGATACTCCTTATGAACGAGCAAAGAAGAAGGGATAAAAGATTTACACTAATAGGTTATCTTTGATGTCATCCCATTAGTGTTTCAAAACCAAATCTAAACAATATCTGTTGCTTAAAGAATTGGCATCTCCTGCCATTAGCATTTCTCCTTCTCTTCCAAAATGCTAGTAAATTCAATGACAAAAAATAAGCTTATAACTTAGCCAAAGTACCCCACATCCCGAATCTCCAAACAACTGGGAAAAGGAATCATGGTCATATATTTTAACTCCCTCCTCTAAAGAGCAATGCCCCAATACACCCAAATGCTCATTTTATGCATCAAATATGTCATGAGGCTGTCCTATATGCATACGCAGTCTACTCCACAAAGTAATCATAACTGTTAAATTTACTACATGTATTTACCTCCATCTTCTGCTACTGAACATTATGAACAATTCAAAGTTGACTTTTCAAGCGAGGTGTGTACATTTTTCCTTTGACCCTTGAAAGTTATTCAAAGACACTTGATCCTGCAAGATCATATCAACATGTGCCAACTTGTTCTAAGTGACCTTTTGAAGGTTAATACTCTATACTGCACAATCACCCAACACTTAGAATGGCTGTAAGTTGCTTCCATTAACTATTGCCAGTGTATGAAACACAAACTCCACGGAAACATGCTCCTCTCTGGTAGGAGCATGGGCCTCAGAAGCATATGATCTGTGTCTCTTTCACCCCTGATATATAGCCGGCAATTCATACCAAAATTATAACTAATAATAATGAAGGCAATCACCATAATGACTACATATGGTAAATACAGTTTCTTGCTGCTAGATTTAGGACAAAATTATGTTCATGCATAATATATTTGTGTTCTTTCCAGTTGATTTCCTACAACTTTCAAGTAATCCCTAGACTTCTTTCAAGATTTCTAATATTTAGAATCATAACTTCTTATATTCCTCCTTTAGATTGCATCTTCATCAAGGAAGCCGTGATGAACATAAGGGACCCCTTCATGGTTTCCTCTGTATTCTTTCAGTTGGGTGAAACAAAATGCAGTTCATAATACAAGACAATAGTGAAGAATTACAAAAAGTGTTTCTAAATGCTAGTAATGTCAATGCTTTTAAAATAAGGAAAGCAGCATTACTCCTGAAATTAATTTTCTTTGGTTTACCGCTCTTTCTGTTTCTTCTATCTATAGTATAAATCCACTCCTCTGTGCAGCTGCTATTAAACATAAACTATGGATACCAATTACACATTTAGCTCTGTTAACATTAGAATCCATGTAACATAGGCTGTCTGGAGGTGATATATGTCCTTCTCCTCTGCAGTCTCAGAACCCCAAATCTAATCAAGTTGCTAGAGTCCTAGGGGAAAGGCTAGGATCCATCACTGCTTCGGAAAATGACAGACAGGAGTTGTATAAAGGACAGTTTATTAGTTAAAAAGCCCTCTTGTCTTCTTTGTATTAACTGTTAATACTTTCTAAAAGAAAATTTTGAGCAAAAACATTGAAAGACTTACTCCAGTTAAAAAAAAAAAAGAGTAGATTTTCCACTATGATTCTTCTAGTGCTCGTTTTAGATAGATTGTGAAATTTGAAACCTGCACAGCGTCTGCAAAGCAGAAGAAATCACTTTACCTTTATAAGTATTCTGTAGATCAACTCAAGAGTGTAGTGGTTCAGACTATTAAAAGACTACGAGCATTGATGACTGAACAATGAATGCTCAGGATTTCTTAGCAGCTTGACATATTCATCTTAAATTTTCTTCTACAGAATTGGTTTGATTTAGAAAAAAAAAGATATCTATCTAATGACAAGAAACTACTAATAATTCAAAACTTAATTTGATGGGGTTTTTTAAATTCATTGTGGTTTGTTTGTTGGGTTGGGTTTTTTTGATTCAGCAATGCAAAGAACTTTAACACAGTAAAAGGGAAAAATACTCCAAAAATTATAAAGAAACAGATGCAGAACATTAATCCAGTTTATGTATACCAAAGAAAAGATAAACCTGACTGTCAATTTGTGCAAGAAAAGTTTTGGGTTTGATAAAAGGGCAGACAAAAGATTTTCTTTTTTTTTTTTTTTAGGATGTTATAAAGGCTAAAAAAATAGTTATTTTGTCTTTGCAAAACCAAGGCAATACACTGATCAGCTTACTTTTTATTCCTGATTTTATCATTAAAAATGCTGATTTTATTCGAAATGAATTATCATTTACCTTCTGCTCAGGGATTGAAAAATGGTGGTACTAACATTTTTATGTTTTATTGGAAGTGGCAGAATAAATTCTTTTTTTGGTGACCTGATTTAATTCTATATGGAAATTCCATTTGTCAGATACTATTATAGTTCTACTGTCCTGAACTGTACAGAGAAAGCAGATAGTCTGTATATCTTGCTGTTTTGGATTTTCTCTCTGGAGCAGAACACCTTGGAAACTTCAGCAAACATTGAGTAAGGAGATATTGATAATCCCAGGTGTTGATATCACATTGTGCATTCTGCTCTAAGCACTGTATACTTAATATTAGACACTGTAGCCCTGAACTACATGTTTTATTAAATTCTGCTTTGTGGACCTAGCTTTCCATGCTTGGGCATATGGGACATTTAATAACCAATGCTTCAAGGTTAGTTATCACCACAAGCCAGAATCCATTTGGCATTTGTGTCCAACATTAAGAACAGCTCTGCTCTATATGAACATCAAGACTAAAAAGCTTTCCATCTGAACTTTTCCTTTGTATAAGCCTGAATTAGTAGTTTTTAAAGCATACACGGTGGACTTAGAGAAGAATTCAGTGTGTTTAAGAAAACTGTGTATTTGTTAAAAACACTGGAGGTATAATCTTCCTTGAGAAATAAATAACCGGAAATGGAAAACAAATCCTACATAGTTCTTCATTGTGGTTGTTAATGACAGTGGTATGCCATGCTGTTAACAACAGAGAGAAAAAAAAATTAAATTAATTACAAACAACTCGCTTTTCTGCTTTGGTGGACTTGCTGTATTGTGTCCTGCAGTCTTTATTAATACACTCCACAAAGGATAATGGTAATGTGTTGTCCTAACTTGTCATTTGGGAGACTAAAACCGCAGATGAGAGAGCAAATAAAAATTACAATTTACACTGAGTCATATATGCCTAAATTTCTGCATTATTAGTTAATGCGGTGACTAAATAGAGCAGAAGAAACAATATTTTCTCACAAAAATCTTAGATCCAGGTGGACATCTATGCCCATAAAAGCCTCATCTACCTCTCACCTTTGAGGAAATATTACTACTTTACTATTCCAAACAGTGAAAATTAAGCCAAGAAAAATGATCTGTGACGTGTTTGTTTAAATTTGAGTTAAAAATGGGGTAATGAAAAATAAACATATTATGAAATACACGCACCTTGAATCAAGGTGGTGTAAAGCTGTTTGGCTGTGCAACCTTAGGGGTCCGTAACATGCCAGGCTGGGGTCTTCACTCTTGCCATATAAATAAGGTCATGGGGGATCTCTGATCTCGGCGCAGAGAGTGGTCCTGATGATTTGTTGGAGGGCCCGTGTTTTTCAGGCACTCCTGACCCAACTGCCCAGCTTAATAATGGGGATGCTTCTGCTGAAATTGGCACAGATGTGAGACTGGCCTTTAGGAGTCCCATAGCATTTAGTGCAAGGGTAAAGGCACACCAGTGTACTCAAATCCCACCCGTTGCAGCATACAGGCTGAAGTAATACGTGTGAAAGAGCTCCATCTCTTGTAACATCTTCAGTACTCCAGTTGCCCGCTGTAAACCAGGGTTTCTTCAGGACTGGCTCCAAAGAGAGTGGGATAACTGACAGAGGGATGTCACTAGCTCCTAGTCTGTGTTTGGTCCTCATTCCTCCAAACTCCGAGGAGTGAATTTGAAAAACCCAAGGAAAGCAGTGCTCTGCCGTAAGGATCCACGTTTGCCTTCCTGGACCTCTTCCCATCCTCTCCCATACGCCTTTCTCACCCCAGACTGAAATATTGTTGGCTCAACTATATGCCTATGAGAAAGCTGCTTGTGTGTCAGGGGACAACTGAATTCACTCAGCAAACTGGATAAGGTTTTTGGTAATGCTGTTCAGTGTTTTAACAGTCTCTGCAACTTGGCCACAGCAGGAGGCTCTGTCAATGTAGGGTAAACAAGAGCTGATTGATTTTGTAATCTCATGAGGGAGGCCTGCCTTCACATTTGACTAAAGCTCTCATTTCTTTTGCTCTAGTAAATCTACAAGCTAAAGAACAAACTGCACTCTAGTACTTCATATGTTTAAAAAAAGAAAATCCATTTCCATCTTCCAAAAGACAGAATTGCAGGTGCAGAAGGTCAGCGCAAGTTTCCAAGCACACTGTAGCACCGTGCTCTTGAAAGCAGCTGAGGCAATTTTAGCATCAGCTCACCTGTGGTATGAACTGCATCTTCCTTACTGCACGAACTTTCCTTTTGTACAATTGGATTTGTATGGACGATGAGAAATAATTTTCGCAAAACCGAAAACCAAGAGGAAAACAGTCTATAGGTTTTAGAGAGTAATGTAAAAATTGTGCTTTTACAAGGAAGCCAAGATTTCCCTAAGTTATTAGTGTGTTTAGAGCCTTCTCATGTGCCCTGTGAGGCCAGTAAAACTGTCTTCTATGGCATGTGCCCAGGTTTTAGGAAAGGAGATCGGTTAAGGGCTGAGGCTTTTGGTCATTCAATATTTTACCTTCCACTCTTGTTTCAGCACTGTGCACCTTTTTAATGCTTTGTAATTATCAGATGTTTGGGGGCTTTTTGCAGCGCTGTATTTTCCTATAATCTACAAATGTATTTTTTTCCATTATTTATGGTGAGTTTAAAGAAAATCAGAAGTCTTCAGAAACACTACTAAGAACAGCTTTTCAAAGACTGTAATGCTAGAAGAATGTTTCAGTTTCATTTTCACATTGAAGAGCACCTTCTTTATTCCTAAGGAGCTGAGAACAGTCCCAGGAGTTGCGGTGTCAGAGCTGAGGAGCTGCGAGCTCCAGAGGCACCCAGGCAGCCAGGCGGCTGGGTGCGTGCCGCGACCCCACACGCTCCCTGGGAAGTTCTGCTGGGGTGGCAAGCCAGTTTTCATAACCTTGTTTTCTTTGAATTCAATGGATTCTACCCCTTGGCAAAATTTAAAAATGTCCCCGAGCCTGGTTTTGTTCTCCAGGCTGCACCCTGGGCCCCGTGCTGTCTTTTTGCAGTGAAGTCCCCGTGCAGGTTCTGCACACCACCAATCCCAATATTAGCTTCAGTTCCTTGTAGAATTCAGGAAATCTCTGAAAGCTCCTACTTAACTTGTACAGCTCTTAAATTCACAGTTGTGTCCAAGATGACTGCATTAAAATAAAAAAGTTACTTTTTTCAACATTAAACACCCAAGGGTGAGGAAACACCAAAACTTCGACTGCATTACCAACTCTAGTCTAATCCTTTTTGGGTGAATTGAGATATGTGTTAACTGCATGTTTTTATTAAAAAGAATTCCTGATCTCATTTAGTATGGCAGACACCCAGCACAAACAATTTTAGGTTAAATGGTTAAAGATTTACAAAATCTTTAAGTAACTGAAGATTTAAAATAGGGTGCATCAACCATCTTAAGTCATCAATAGCTGTGCTTTTCTTTCTGCTATCTGTTCATCCCACTTCTTTACCCATAGTATTCCTTCAAATTTAAGTCTTGCTAGATTAACCTGATTACTGAAACTGAGATTTACCATATTAAATGACACTAAAATACAAAGATTATTTTACATCCTTATATATATATATTAACATGCCCAAGTTTTTTGAAAGAAAATGAAGTTTCAAACAGTTTTAGCATTTTACCTTAAGGGCTAGCAAGTTTCACTCATTTTAATGACAAGGAAAAATGCTCATCGTGAAGAGCAGCGGCTAAATATTGCAAGGTGTTTTGAAAGGAAGATCATAGACTTTGAGTTAATTGACAGCTGAGTTATGGTCAAAGGAAAGTATTTTTTCTTTAGCATTTAACAAAACTTTCACAGCTGCAATTGTGTTGAAAGATGATTTTAAATTCTTTAAACTTCTAGTCAGCCTGTCAGAGAATCAAAGCACTAACTAAAATGGTGTTCTAGCAATTGAGATGCAGTCTCTCAGATACTGTGTATCCCACCTCTCCCACCTCATTGGGAGACATGATATTTTTCAAACCACTTTATTGCGGTTTGTCATAGAACTGAGGTACCTCTATTAGTATTTTCTCTTCATGTGCCAATTGCTTCCATTTTAAGTCTTGCATAGGAAGAAATGTTAAGATAAGGAAGCAAGTGCAATACCCTAGGTGAGAATGTATTTTGCAAGT
This sequence comes from Dromas ardeola, assembly GCA_013398915.1. Taxonomy (NCBI): domain Eukaryota; kingdom Metazoa; phylum Chordata; class Aves; order Charadriiformes; family Dromadidae; genus Dromas; species Dromas ardeola. The sequence goes on along the minus strand of VYZM01007112.1, from coordinate 99,679 downwards.
GAGTAAAACAAAAACTTAATATGTAAATTTACAATTACAAAATAAAATCAATGCTGGTTGGGTTTGTTTGAGTTGTTTTGTTTTTTTTTCCTTTTGGAGTCAGTGTCAGTTTCAAAACCGTAAGGGAAGAAAAAACATCAGGCAGTGTTAGGTCCTTAATCTTCAGGTTTTACTCCTCCAGGCTGTCATTACTCATTGATAGTTTGTCTGATGGGAGCTGGACAACTTGCATGATATTCTGAAGTCCTGATTTTGATAAGGCAAAATTAGTAACATTTGCAAAGTGCTTAGCAAATCTCTGCTTTATTTGAAAGGCGACATTTCTTCCTTCAGCCAGAAGCCCTAGAATCGAGGATGCAGGATCCCAAGAGAGGATAATTCCCTTCAGAGAGAAGTTCATGTCAGCTTTCCCTTCGGAGAGGTGGATGAATTTTAATTGGGTGCACCTGGGATTTCCCCCAGCCCCTCAGCGAGTCTCTGCTGACTTCCAACTCCAGCAGGGTCAACTCTCCCCAGCTGGAGGGCTGTATTTGAGCCTTTGAGAAAAGTGTCAGTTGAGATTTCATAAATATATCTTGGCAAAGAGTGCCTCCATCTCCGTATTTACAGCTTTAACAAAGCCACATCAGAAGCACTAACGTAAAACACACCAAATACTGAAATGGAGAAAGGGAACAACTTATGCAACCCTTTATCTATTGAGGTTAGATAGCCCAAAAAAAAGTATGCAACTTCCAAAATGACAGAGAAACTTCCTTAATACTTTTTTTTTTTTTCATTCTATACATATCCAGAAAGAGTTAAAAAAGACTCATCAGTATCAGATTCCCCTGGGCATCCCTATCCTGCACTATCCCACTATCCCGGTACCCTGGATAACCTCTGTCCCACGCTTTCCAAGCTCATCAGTCAGATTCTTCCTGGTTAGAGATATTTGCGCCTATGTCAGTGAATCCAGGGTAACCAGAAGCTGTTCCTCTGCCACATATTTTGTATTCCATATTTGAAAACATGTATTGATATAGTCCATCGATCTTCTCATGGAGCTTTTAGATTTTAAGGGAAAGTTACATTATTGCTATAAAATTGTAGGTTTGCCTTAGTTTATAACAAAAGCAAAGGACTGGTTTTCTTTGAAAGTAGTACATGCATGGTTCTGATTACCCCTCAAAAGGAAAAAATCTTCCAAAGTCTTTGATCCTTTATGGCAATAAAGTTTGATCTCATCTCTTTGTCCTTCAGACAGCCTTGCATCACTCCTCTAGTACATTAGTAACCTTCGCCACCCAGATCTTACTGAAACATCAATAATTATCTGCCATCTAGAAACCCAGTACCCCGCAGGAGGCTCGTGTCACTTCTGAGAGAGTGTCTGAGTGAGGAACGAAAGCAAAATCATGTCTGACTGTTTGCCAAGAAGGCAGAGGAAAGCGGTTTTGCCAGCGAGGGCAGGGCATTCAGTGCAGTGAGGCCGAAGGCTGCGAGCGGCAGGAAAGGGTGGGTACCTTGCCTTGAACTCAAGGTCAAGCTGAAGGCAAGATCACAATTAGTCCTTTTGCCATGTTTTTTTTATTCTTTCCATTTGTAATATTTTTTAAGAGAAAGATGACATCAGATGGGAAATGCTGAGCCACAGAGCAATGTCAGCTGCTACCTTAAAATATATACCTTAAAATGTATTTCCCATATTCTCTGTCTCAGATCTGATGTCTTCCTCACTGACTAGCTGGAAAAGACATTTGGGAAAAATCACCATGTTTGAAAGTTAGGGATATCACCAAAAGAGTACAAGGGAAAAAGAAGATGATGCGAGAAATGCAAATTTGACATGTACAGTACTGAAGTTCAACCTATACAAGGCTGCAGAAATGCTGAAACTTATTATGGATGCCTAATTAATATTTGTTGTTCTTGATGTTAATAATATCTATCTTGGCACTGAATGCTCATGATGTCTCTCTGTCTAGCTTCATCAGATCTGTCTCTCATCAGATCTCTATTGAGACAGCCTTTGATAGAAACCCACTAAAGTTATTCCATAACATGAAAGTCTGTGTCTCGGCGATATACATTTTTAATTGGTCAGAGCTGTTGTTTATGCTGTACCAGACAGTTCCTTTACAATCTTCTGTTTATCATTTAATAGACTATCAGGAAGTAATTATTGGGTTTGTTTCACTTTTGTCAGATTGGCTGCAATATACTTTCATTAAGGATTCAAATAAGTTTTAAGTGTTGAATTGTATATACTGTCTGGTTTTCAAGTGGTAAAAGTAAATACTAATATAACCTGCAGAAGAGGAGTATCTGCTTGCTAAGGGTACCAAGTAGCTTCATTCTTATGTGATAACTTATTTCTTTTCTTTTTATAAATGAACGTAAAATAACTCATATACTTAAGCATAGTTGTATGTCATTAATTCTGTGTAGAGGCTGTTAACTACTGTTCCATTCACATCTATAATTTAAGTGAGGCTTTGCACTAGGTCTATATGAACACAGGAGACAGATACCGTAATAGCTTGCAATAATTGACCTGGTGGAGCCATTTTGGAATCATCTGAGAGTAATATACTTGATCCTGCAACCTTTCCTCCCACTGGCAGTCTGATTTCAATCTTACAGTTGCAACAGAGGCTATTAGCATGGCATCTCTGATTCATGGGGGTATGAAGAATGAAAGTATTATATATGGGAAGTCTTATTTTGATCTCTCAGCCATAATAGGATGTTGGAATGGAGATGGGATCAAAACACATTGTAGCTGAGATGATGAGCTGTGATCAACACGGGCACATGGCGGGGGATGGATGCCAACAGGTTTCCCTATTGCAAGCTGGTAAATTTAAATGTCTTGCCATTGAGTTGGGCCGTCTGAACAGGAACATTTTTGGGAAGGGGGAAATTCCTCACTAACTGATGAGTATAGTCCTTTTCTCCCCTTTGTTCACTTGGGAGGCACAGTTTAAGGTAAAGCCCCTGTTCTCAGAGGAAGCCAAGAGGGTGACCTTGTTGCAGTTTCTGAATTTTAGGAGTAGCAGGAGAAGCAAAATGGAGGTCAGAGATGGGAACAATCATTGGATGGATTTGGTGGGGGACCTAAAGAATATAGTGTATTTTGTGACAGAATAAACTGCTTGGGCAGGAAAAAGAGAAGATGTCGCACCACTGCCAGCCCGGTCAGAACAGGGCTCTCCTGACTCCTCACGCAGTTCTCAGCTGTGATGAAGGGACGCGGGGTGTCTCTGTTTGTCACAAAGGAAGAAGTCACTTGGGACAGACCACCCTCCACCCTCGGGATTCATCACACCGAGGTAAAGGCTGGAGGCTGTATGGAGCTCAAGATACATAGACTGAGAATTACTGAGGTAGTCCAGAAGTCAGGATGGGAAAATCAAGCAGAGCATGAGGAGTGATGCTGCCATTGAAGTTCCAGACAATGGGGGTTGTCAGCAGCAGTGCCGGGCCAGCCCCACTGCGGATCGCAGACCCGGACAGCTGGTGTGGCCTTTCCTGAGGTTTGGTAGGTGAAATAGAACTGTGGATGCTGAAGGCTGTCTTGGGTTGGACTTAGTGACACCATAATTCTGCTCTTTATCAACAAAATAACCTAAACCGACCCTAGAAAAGTAACTGGAATGGTGGGGGGAGTGAGCATAGATGCTTTAGATCTCTCAGCCTCTGATTAAGCGACACTTCCTTAACAACAC
>VYZM01007112.1:8631-95923 GCA_013398915.1 Dromas ardeola | reverse complement strand
GGTGCAGAAAGAAATTAAACCCCTCTAGTAGCATCTGAAGTTTCAAACTGTCTTTCTTTTTCCTGTCAGAGAAAAAAAAAATAAATCCCTGCTTCTGCAGAAAAGATATTAGTGTCTCAGGCCTGTGGGAGCATGGCAGGCCAGGTACTTCTGTAAGGACTCTTGTGCTTTTAAGTGGCTCCAGTTATTTTTGAACAACTAAGCAGAGTGCTCATTAAGCATTTCCCTTAAATGAAAATTTTGACTTACAAGGTCATGTTAATTAAGAAGCACAGCAAGTCAGTGTGAAGAGGTTCTGTTAGCACAAACAGTGGGCCCAATCCTGCCTAAAACTGTGCTCACAAATATGCCAGGCTTCTGTTCATTCTTGTAATATTAAGAATTTGTGGGACAGGATCACTGCACAAATGAAAATTGCTGCAGGTTAGTTCAACCCAACAGCAGCCCCAGGCTCATTATGTGAGCGTGAGCTGTATCTGCTTTTAGATAATACTGACCAGAGTGCTCTGGCTTGCTGTGATCAGGAGCAGTGCCAATTTGCTCCATTGAGAAGAAAAGTTGACATACTGCAAGACTTTTACTTGCTTTCCAGAGTTTGTCATTTGGACTGGTATGGTGCAAGATCATACGCAGTGATGAAATTTTACAGTTGAATCATCACATTTCAGCCACAGGTTCCATTAGCTGCTGGAGGCTTTAGCTGTTAGACACCCTCCGACTCCAATTAGTACAGCACAGCCCGGGCTGGGGCATGAATGTCTCCTCTGTCAACCAGTTTAGACATGCTGAGTCTCACATGTTCTTGCAATACATTTACTAGCTCTCACCCCCCATTGCCCCTTCTCTCTCAGACATTCTCAGCACAGCCCCACCGTGTCCATGTGGGAAACCCATCTGGTGCTGGATCTGGGATACACAGGAATCCAGCGGAGGGAAAGGCTGATGAGATGCACTGCAGCCGGAGGTTCATAGTCACACACAGCCCTGTGCTGCAGTGAGTCCTCCTGAGTAACACCTTGTTGACCATCTACAATTGCATCCCATTCCCTTTACACAACACACCTCTCGTATGTCCAATAATTGTGTACCCATATGCCCCATTATCTAACGTCAGGAGCCTCAGCAATTCACAGGATTTGGCACTTGGCATCCCAAACATTTGGACTTTGGGAAGACGAAGCATGCATGCTGTTACCAGGATGACAAAAGCTTAAAATCAATAGCGCTCTCAGAGGGTATGCAAGATTGTTCTAGCTGACAGAGCTCTATGAGATGGAGGAATATCCTCTGAAATAAGGATTTGGCCCTAAAACTGGAGAAAACAAGCTTTTAAATTTGGGTCTTACTTTTGTAAAGGAGTTAAAATGTTCCTTTTTAAAATGCCTGTTCACAACTGTGCACCCCACTGAAAACTACCAGAGCGTGGAGCATTCTTGCTCATGCTTGTTTAGAAAACAGTTTTCTTCTTACTGTTAATAAAACTTTGTTAATAGTGGAGGATTTATACTGTTTTTAAGAAGTTTATATCCTAAATTCTTTACTTTTTCCATTCAAACAAGAAGAGAGAGTTATTAATTAAAAACTACACCTCAAAAAAGAAAAATGCAGAAATTGAAAAGAAATCTGGAATTTGAGTTAGCAGTTTTCCTCATGAAATACTAAGATTTTAAGGTGGAATTTTGTGCCTCGTGTTACAGCATTCTACCTCCTACCATTGCTTCTAGGTGACATAGATGGCTACCTGCTTTTTTGTATTCAGTATTCAAGGGCATATCTCTGCTGATGTAAACTGTGACAGATCTGTTGAAACCAGCAGAGCTTGGACAATATATACCAGCTAAGATCTGCCCCTTAGTATTCACCCCCATCTGCTGTGTGACTCAGTCGTACCAAAACTGCCAGGCACCTGCTTGCCTGATGTTTTTTTAATGAGTTGAACCCTTCGTGTCGGGTTTGTGTCTCTGCCAGGTTCCAGTTTAATCACATATAATTTTTAGTGTGAAGTTTCACCTTGGGCTTTGAACTTGTAGGCACAGAACAAAAAGTCCTGTTTCTAGAGGAACTCGCATAGTAATAAAAATAATAATAGCTAGAATACAAGGCAAGTATTTTAATTCACAGGTTATGACATTTAGCTTTTATGAACAGAAAGGAGGAATTATCCTCGCTAGACAGGAAATAATGAGGTTGACCCATATTCCGTAATAGTGTATGAAAATTAACTAAAGATTTGTGTAACTAAGATAATGAGCGCTTATATTTAAATTTAAAGCCTGGTGTAATTGTGTAAAAGTTTGTGGGAGAAGATGTGTGTGTACACTAATGGGTTAGTGGCTGTCTCTGGAGTTTCCAGTCAAATCCTATAAAGCAGTTCAGTATGTAGTAAGTCAAACTCGGAGGGCTTGTTTGGAAAACATTTGGCTCAAAGTAACCCAAGATGCATGAGACCTGCTTTTTCCCAAGAATCTGATATTCTTTTTTAACTTTCAGATTAGAGTCACAATGTGGTATGCGTAGATTAGAGTCACTATGTGATACGTGGTTTGCAGCTTATTTGAGTAATAAAATTTATTTATTTATCAGGAAGTAAAACTGTCAGTAAGAAAAAAGAAAAAAAAAAAAAAGCTTTGACATCCTGGAACCCTGGAACCAGTAATGTAAGCTTCTGAGCTGTTTCTAAAACATGCATTTGCCCTTACAGTGGGATTTCTTAAATTCTTAGTTTGTCCCTAGGAGAAATTATTTCATTCTTTAAAATTCTGGTTTTGAAAAAGCATTGTAAAGGAGAAAATGAATGGACACAAACTTGTTTTCTTAGTGTAAATGGAATTTTTTAGTTGTCATAACTATAAAGTAGCTATGGAAGCATTTATGTGATACTAATAATATTATTTTTGTAGTTTTGTTCTACCATTTGTCGGGGAATTGCATGTATTCTCCCGGTGATTAAGAAAATGCAATAGATTTTCAGTCTTGAAAGGGAAAGTTCCCATAATGGTACATTAAAACATTTTATTGAAATATAATGTTAATAAAGAAACATCTTAGGAGAGGAAGTGAAAAGAGTATTGCTAATCTACTGAAATGGTGGGAGAAACTTGGGGTGACAGTTCGTTGTCCCTTTACCAAGTTAGGAATTTCACTGGATAAGCCACATTCACTTTGTCATAAGAATGCATGTCATACAAATGCAAGCTCCACTGGTTGAAATATATATAAATTTTGTTTGAAGAAAAAGATTCTGGAATATAATTTCTGTAACTCACAGAGGACAGCCATCAGGGAGGAACTTGAACATGATTATTTAAAAATTGATTACGCAACAAATACTCGGATATAGAGCCCTTTAAACCGCATGTCCTGGTTTGTATGTAATTTATTCTAAAAATGAAAGGATGTTTTACGTTGCCCTGTTGCTGTTAAAGACAATCATTTGGGACAGCCAGACAAAAGCATATCAAAGAAAGTCAGGCCCACAATTCTGTCTTTCCTTTTTTTTTTTTCTCTGCATCCTGCATCCCTGCATCCTGCCTTTTCTGTTTCCTTTCTCATTTTGCTGTGACTGGTAGAGTGTTCCTGGTGAATATTCTTTTTGTAGCCTGGGCAAGGGAGAGTCCATCAGTGAAAGACTGACATAGACAACACACCACATGCTGCCAAATCACAGAGTTAAAACACACACACACAAAAATATTTTCTCAGTGTCTATTTCTTGCAATTGAAATTACAGTGCTTTCAAAGAAATCTTTTTTAAGTTAGTGGTCTTGCTTTGCAGAATGTTATGCGGTGAGCATAGGCACTCCTGTTGCTGATCAACACTAGCAATGTCAGATGCTTCAGAGAAAAGCACAGGAAACCCAGGAGTGGCAATTAAAGAGTAATTTTAATTAGAGGAAGTTTCCTCTTAAGCTTCATTAGCTTGTGATATAACCTCAATCTGAAGGACATTTTTCCTTCAGTTATTATCACAGATATTCATTATACTTATAAATTGCTAAACCTGTTTTAAATCCTGTTAAGTCTCAGTGATACTCTGTGGTGGTGAGTTCCCCAGGTCTTACAAAAAGAATTTATTTCTGTCACTTTTAAATTTACTGCCTTTAAATTTCCTATTTAAATGGGCAGAAGGAAGATAAGCATGTTCAATTTATTTTCTGTATATCCATTTGTAAAACAACCCCCATTTAAAGCAATTCCAATCTTTTCAACCTCCCTTTTTATAGAATTAATTTGCCTCTACCTTTTTATTTAACACTAATTAAATTCCCCAGTGTGACGCTGAGGATCAATGGCCTTGTCTACATCTGGCCTGCATTACAGATAGCCCTGGGCCACAGGCAGCCTTCCAAGCTATTCCTACGCCCATTACATTGTGTAGGCAGAAGTATTTGGCCCATTTAATCTCCTTCAGCACACAAAAGTTGAAAGAGACGGCTATGAGAGCTTTTTCTGTCCTCTACCTGCCAGCTGGGTTTTGCAGTGGATCTAGCCCTCATTGATGGGCTTGGGTGTTTCAGGAGCAGGGGTCCAAGAGTGGCTCCCAGTCCAGCTTCTCTGGATATTTCTAGAAGTATTTCCAAAGCTCATAGGAGGATATAGCAGGTGATGGTGCTGGTTGATGAAAGGCTGGAAGAAGGCATCTGCAGCAGTGGTGCTTCCTCCAGGGTAACTGCACTTGGCAATAACTGATGAGGAGTAGCTTGATGTGCCACACAACAGCCAGCTGGCGGTGAGCGCTTCCCAGGAGAGCTTATTCCCAGATGAAATGTGATGGTGGATGACATGGTGCCAAAGCATTTGGTATAGAATTTTCTTTGTAGTGACTTTTCCCAAACTTTACAAAGACATAAACTAGAACTATTGCTATAAAGTTCTAAAACCAAATTAACCACTAATATTATTGCAGCAGCTCAAGGGAAACTGTCTCATTAGTACTAGTGAAACTGCTCTAACAACTGTGTACCTTTACACCTATTCAACTGAAAAGTAAATATCCAACATCAAGAAGACAATTTTGTTAGCTAACCGCAGTGTGAAATCACCATTTCAGCCTATACATATTTCTTCAGTACAGAAAAGAAGCTGGAATGGTAGTAAGCAATAAAATAATTAATGCCTGGAGCTACCAATATAATAAATATGCTAACTATATTTATATTGTTAGTTCCTTGGTACTATTTACCTGATAACCATGGTGCTGAATGAGATTAATTGACAGTATTTCTCTTCAGAGGTCAGATCACCTTACGTGGATCTCAGGTAATAGAATCAGTAAAACCTTATTATTTAGCTGTTGGATTTAATTATCAGATGGAATCTCTAAAGAGTTATAATCCACCATCTGCTTTTTACTTCTATTTACCTGATTCAACTACTCTGTAATAGTGCAGTGTTTTAAATGGGTTTAAATCTGTTTAAAACACAATTGCTAATTTTAATATACAAGTGATATAGTTGTCCAGTTTCCTTTTCTGTCACTGTGCATATAAATATACAGCTATTTCTTTCCTCTTCCAGCTTTCATGACTCTGTATTCTGGTCCCTTCAAAGATGTGTGCGCTCTCTTCTAGGTACCTTAAAAACTGGTGTCCTTGCTCAGAGTAACGTTATTTCCATGTTGCTGTATATATTAACTTACTGTAGTATCTTTACACCACCAAGTAATCAAAAACAGAAACCACAATGTTAATCTCACTCTCTGAATTCCATTTGACCTTTTACATAAAATAGGATTTTTGTAAGTAGATTGGCTTTTCTGTGAGCATATACAGTGTGAAATGTACATTGAAAGAAATCTCGGGTATGAAGAAATTGCCGTGTGATAATTGTCTTCCTGAAGCTTATTATGCATCTGGAGACAGAGCAAAACTTTGACCTAGATAATATAATTCAACACATGAAATTCAACATGAACAAAGAAACCATTAAAATAATGCTGTTAAGATGGCAGAAACATACTCACGAAAATCCAAACACATTAAAACTTGGGTTTCTAGTGCAATTTCAGGTTTGGTCTTTGTTCCTAAGCAAGAAAGGTTATTAAGAAGGAAGGTTATTACGGGAGTTTTCTGGCAGCCTGGTGACAGGCAGTAATTGTGACCAGCGCTGCCTATGATATAAGGCTCCCAAACCACTACAAAGCAGCTTCATGGACAACTTGTCTTGCAGGTTGATGTCCTACCCAGGAATGTTCTCCTGTTTGCCTGCAATACCGCCAGGAGAACCACCTAGGTCTGGGCCTACATTTTAATCATCACAATTGCCACAGAATCATGGGCTAGTTGCCTTAAAATACAGCTGCCATCTGTTTGAGGGTGAATATGGCCCTGGTAGGATGGACATACCTCTTTGTATGACAAGTTTCCTGGACAGAGGTTCTCTTTTCCATTGCTTGATCAGAGAGTGATGCCACAGGAGTTGGTTAGATCTATTCAGATCTACCTGACACAGCTGTACGCAGGAGGAACCATCCCTGCTTTCATTCATGTAATACTTACCTTACCTCCACTACAGAATATCGTTGCCTGAAACTCCCATTTTATTACTGATGGTTTTCTGCATTGCAGTTTCTTTTTCCTATGCTGATTTTTTTTTTTTTTTTGCAAGACCAATTATTTCTTCTTTCTCTCTAGATCCTAAATTGAAGTGAGTCACACTTCAGGCCTTAAGTATATTTGAGGAAATCCTTCTGAATTTAGTTTAAAGAGACAAACCAGGTAGATTTTTGTCTTCTAAAAAATTGTATTGTGAAGATGTTACCATCAGATACCACAGCAGGATTTTATTTCTTTTGTTAGCTTATTCTATGTTCTTTCATCAAAGCAGTTTAAAACTACTGAGTTAAAACTCTTTAAATAATGTTGTTTTACAGCATGGCTTTGCATAAAAAAAAATGACTGCTAAAACTGAAGTGCTGTTTCTAGCTGAGCTTATTTAAGATTTTAAAGATGGTAATGCTATGTTGCAACTTTAATATATGCTACGGTAAGGTGGTACAGACTCAGTCGCTGCCTTACTAAGATTTCTTTTTTTCACTTGGGTTTGGTTTTCCATTTGTTTTAGAGCAGTTCTCTGCTAGCATGGTATTTCTGCAAGGAAGAGGAAAAAATTATGTCAGTGTTAAAAAGATAATACTGTGAAAAGATCCACTGAATTATGAAGTCATGCCTCATATGTCTAAAGGTTCAAGAGTGAGACCTGCAAAGCATTGCATGCCTTTAGATCCACAAAATCAGGTGCATATATATTTGGGTGCCTGCTCTGTTCAGACTAGAGTCCGGCTCCTCTTCAGTCAGCTCTGCTCCTGGAGCTGTAAGCCCAGCTTAATACCCCATAACTTTTAAAAATGTTTATAATTTTCTCAGTATTTTACATGCTACACTAACAATTCAAGTGCCTGTGCCGTTTCAGAAACCCTTCAAGAGGTATTATAATAAATTCATTATAATATTGTTGTCGGGATTTATTATAATACTGTTGTCATAGTTTCATTGGTCACCTGCCGTTTTCCAAAATCTCCAGTGTCTTTTGACTGCTGCTTCATTATGTCAGTCTGATTCTGAAAAGAAGTGAAATACCATATTTATGCTATACTTTCAAAGTATCCGCGAGGGATTCCTAGTTTTAAGCATTCTGTGACACTGTGTGCCTGTGCACCACGAATAAAATATTTTAATAGTTAAGGATTCCAGAAGAACTAAAAATTTTGCCACAAAGGCATTGCTCTCTGTTGCATCATTCAGTGTTTTCAGATATTGATGTGCAAGAGTTTATTAAACATGCTGGATACCTTTGTTCAAGTTTACAATTTTTATATCCAGTAGATACACAATGTTTTTTATTTCCACCAAGCATTCTAGTATACCTGCAGTAAATATGTAATAGTATCAATAAAAAATTTATATACAAGTCAGTATTTCACTGTAAATGATAAAAACTGAATCATATAATATTTTACAGGGATTTTAGAATGTAACATAATTGCCGTAATAGGCTGGGGAAAGGATGAGGAGAGAAAGTCAAAGAAATATGAACAAGTGTAAAATTTGGTTGAAACATTTCCACAGTAATGATTTTATCTACCATTTTCTGCTTCAAATTAGGAGAATGAAAAATACAGATCAGAATTTGTCTTTTTGAAGTGTCTGTTTATAAACATCAAAAGTTTTCAGCTATATTAATGACAGAATCAGCACAATATATGTCTTGCTGTTTGGAAGGCCTGTTATAAAGAGTATTATTGTCACTTCTGTGGTCACTTCTGATTTTATCATTTACTTTTAGTTTTCATTTGGATAAACAGATTCCAGTGTAATACTGTTAGGCAATATGCACTAACTAGGGCTGAGAAAATATTACCATATATAGTCGGCAGATTTCTAATGATACTAGACAAAATAATTGAACATCTAATTTGGAAGTAACATTTTGCTGCTTGCACAATGGCTATAAGCCGTAAATATTTTTTCATGAAATTAAATATGTCAAAAATACTTTTTTAAATATTGTGGTTCAGCACTTAGAAGCTCACACTTTCTGTGAGAATGTTTGTTTCTGACATTGTATTTCAGAGGTCAATTTTGAAATTTTGACATAGCATAAAAATTACCCATTTTCCAAAGGTTTACATATAAAATTTCTACTCTGTGATTGGAAAAAATAGCTTTCAGGAACAGTGAAACAAATCACTAAATTGCCTTTCTCCATATATTTTAACTCAACCTTATCATTCATATAGATGTTCCTGACAGCTAACTCCTACACTGGGAATAGCAAAGAAAAAGCTGATGTGAACATAGAAATGACACATATTTATGTATCCACCTGCTCCAATAAATCCTGAATGTTTTATTGTAAGACACTAAACATAAAACAAACATACTGTTAATCATGTCTATCATAATCATCAATGTCTTGATATGGGCAGAGGTCTACCCAGTTACAGGTTTAAACACCAGGCCCTTGTACATCATTTCTTTCTTAATCCCTCCTATACTTAATCCCTGCCCTTTTGTACACAGTCAACCAGTAAAAACACAGAGTATGTGTAATTTTTTAGCCTAGTGAGAAGGACGCTCCCCTTATAGGAAAATATGTAAACTCCAGGTTCTGCCCTGTTAAATAAATATTCACAAGAAATGAAAGAGCAAAAGCAAATGAAAATCTATGCTTTTTGACTGAGCACCCTGGTAGCGCTATCCTTCTGGAAAGTGGGAAATTTGCTTCAAATCTCCGCTCAACATGAAGGCCACATCTTGATGGGGGGCAGTTGCATTCGGCATTTGAATGAACCAAATAGTATCCCTTATGAATCTCATCCAGAAAAAATAGCAGCAGCCAAATCTATCCTGAATCTCATTCTCAATTTCTGAATAGTTATGGAGTGACCAATTTATGATCTTTAGGCAAATTTACTTTTGAGCCAGCTCCATTCAGAACAAATATTGTCAGGTTTAAATCCTGTCTTTTTCATATTTTGGTCCCTACTTATGGTTTTTGTGTTCTTATAGCATCATTCCAACTTTCAGTGACAAAATTAATTCCCTGATAAATTCTCAATTTACAATACTATTGTCCACATTATTAATTGTAATTAGCATTATCTGATCCATGTTTGGCTGAAACTCAAGGTTCTCGAGAGCTAATCCCAAAGCATATTGCTAAATCAAAAACCTGGGAAATAGGATGAATGGAAAAAAATGGAATTACAACTACTGCATCTGAAACCCTGCTGAGAATCTTTTGCAAAATTATGTTTTACAAAGCTGTGTTCTGACATTGAGGGTGACTCTTTAAATGATGCTGAGAGATAGTGTAGTCTTGTGGCTCACAGAGAGTCAGGAGTCCTGGACTCTGTCCCACGCATTGCCAATGATTTAGTGAGTGACTTTGAGAAATTCAATCTTTTTGCACTCCTATATCTCCATCTGCAAAAATAAGCGTAATAGTATTTGCTTACTTTACTTGAGATTTAAAAACATTGGTGTATTCTGAAGAAAAGACTTTATAAAGATACTGCTTTTCCCATTAAATAAAATGAGAATATTTTCTATTTTTTGCTTGAGCCTGGCTACCCCGCATATAAGCAAAACACGTTATTAAAGGGAATATTTTAAATGAATTTGAATAGGAGCAAAGGACATGACTGCCATTTGTGCCTTTGAAAGTATCCATATTTTTGCATTCCAGCGGTTCTTATGATAATCATTGCTTCTGTAGGTAAAGCATCTATGCTTTGAGAAAACTAAGGAGCCAATTCATACAATTTTGCCAGCTCTAAATGTCATGAGTTCATTTCTGATGAATTTCAGTGCATGCAAATTTCCTTTCCATTGACTTTAATGTGAGTTGGCCCCGATCCAAGGGATTCAGTACAAGCTGTAGCTACCAATCTCAAAGCAACTTTAATGATGCCACCAGTAATAACAGCTCCACATTCAAAACCAGGTGCAGTTATTTTTTCAGATTTAATCAGTTAATCTGTTGGGTTTAATATCATGAATCAAAAGCACAGTTTAGGCTAGCATATCTAAATAGTTCTTAACATAATGTTATTGTATTTTGTAGATATTTTGGAGTAATCTGTAAACACATATCAGTAGCCATGTGGAAAAGATAAGCTGAGCACAGTAACCAGATTTAGCACTTCATATGGAAAATATTCTGCAAAGCTGTTGGAGAAATTAGTTATTCAACTACACATTTGAAAAACAAGTTTTGCTTTGAGCAAGTAATTTAAAGAACAAACATAAAATACCTCAGTAGTGAGGATGATGCTGTAGAGAACTATGATTTACCTGAAGTCAGCACATAAACTCTTGAATATGAGGATCCTTGCAATTCAATAAATGCTGAGCTGTAACTAGAGGCAAATTCAGCCTTAATTGAATAGAAACATATCTGCATGTCCTGGAAATCTTAGAAAAGCAAAAATGTTCATCAGTACGGCTCAGAAGCTAAAACGCCATCCATCCCATTTTTTATCATTTTCTCCATCTGCTTCCATTCCAACCTGCTGATAAGAGTATAGAATTGTTTTCTGGTTTGCTGTTTATAGTAGCTAAAGCTCTTTTCATTATATATCTCAGATAAAAACTTTTACAACATCCTTCCTGTGTTTCTTTATTGTGTTTGCCTAGAAGTTTTCCAGAATAAATGAATTTTGATTACTGTGGGTTTTTAGCAAACAGTATGTTTTGTCCTTACTTGACCTGTTGCTACTATAGCTTTATGATTATTAATTTGTACTGTCACAGAACATAAAACACAGACTTTTTTTGTGGTTACCAAACAAACGAGTATTAGCTGATCACTGCCCAGAAGAACTTACAAAAAAAGAAATCTCTTGACAACTCCAATGCAGTGAACAGAATAAAATCATCTTTTAAAACACGCTGAGGGGGTGCCTTACTAGCTGTTAAAGGTCTTATTCTGCATTGGAAGGAGCAGGGTAAATTTAGTTTGTGTACAACTTTGTGCTGCCAAGTTTATGGCTAGACTGTTTCTGGTACCTAAGTTATCTCATTCATACCAGTAGTGTAAATGTGTCTGCAATTCTTGGGGCTTACACACTTACAGACTGGGGACAATATTTAGTCCCTTTTGTTCAATGGCAGTTCTGCACGTACACCTCAGTTCAGAGTGAGAAAAAACAGTGGACTTCAGTGGACCTGAGAAAGGAATTTGGATGAGAGAATTTAAATCAGCAATTTTGCTTGTCTTGATTTTACATTTTTACACTTAATTTTACATTTTACACTTAATTTGGTTTTTTACATTCTGCTCTTTTCTTAAACATCAGAACAGCTGTGTTTAACGAGCTGGAACTGAAATAGGTCAATAAAATGTTACCTGCATGATTAGAGAGAACCTACTGGGTATATGAGTGCGATTAGGAGTCCTATAGCTTAGATTTGAATGAGATGGCATGTACGATTAAGGGAATATTTTTATGAAACAGAAAACCAAATTTCTCTTAAATATGCAACAAATGTTAATGAAAATTATTTAAATTGAAAAGATCTAGACACTAAAAGCAGGCAGTCAACAACACATAAGTGTTTTCAGAAGGTGTGTGCCTTCTGAGTACATTGTGCATTGAAACACGTCTTGGAACCAGAGTCAAAGGTTGAAGCTGAAATGGACAAAAGGAGGAATAAATAGGAAGGCTAAATCTATTACACCCATTATATTTTTTTTTTTTCAATTTATTTTTTTGTACATGTTGTGGTTTCAGCTGGGCTGGCCACTAAAAGAACAACAGATGCTCTCTTTAATGTCTCTCTCTCCCTTCCCAGAAGAGAAGGGAGAGAAAATAAGAGAGAGACTTATGGGTTGAAAAGAAATCTAAAACTACGTTAATGAAATATTAATAATAAAAAGAAAAGATAATAATATTAACAAGAAAATAATGAAATATATACANATCAAAGGCAGACGAACAGACAACGTCCTCCTCTGGCCATTGAAGAAAGAGCCTGACCCCTTTGGTCCCTCAGCTTTTACACGGAGCATGATGCAGATGGGATGGAATACCCTGTTGGTCAGTTTTGGGTGACACGTCCTGTCCTTTCAACTCCCCCCCACAGGTGTGACCCCTTTACGCTCTTCCGCTTCCAACGCTCCGACGTGGCACACAACAAAGCTAGCTGTCCTTGGTTGTTATAGCAATAAGTATAAGCAAAAGCCCCTTGGCATACCATTCCTTGGTATTCACTATAGACATCAGGCATTATCTGCTAGAAGCAGACGCTGTCTGAAAAACATGTTGTTAATTTGTCAGTGCAGTTAGTTAGAAGAGACTTAACTGAAAAGTTAAATTACTGAAAAAATTGGTTCTGTTTTACCACAAACCAGTACAATACACTGGCATTGTCTTTCTTGTGTCTGTTTCTCTGCAGTTCTTTAAGCATATATGTTTTCATACTTTTGGCAAATCATAACCCAAGTATCTAGACTACTTAAGACATTGTAGATGCTGTCAGTGTCTTCTGCCCTCAGACAATCACAGAATGGTTGAGGTTGAAAGGGACCTCTGAACTCCACCATCTCACAGTCACTGCAGCCAAGTCTGCCTTTGACCTTCACATCCCCAACAAGTGCCTCCTTGTTGGTGAGTATGAAGACCAGCAGACCACCGGTCCTCTTTGGCTCCACTGTCACTTGGGTGAGAAAGTTGTTGATGCACTCCAGGAGCCTCTGCTGTGTTGTCCCTCCAGCAGATATCGCAGTGGCTGAAGTACCCCATGAGGACCAGGGCCTGCAAATGTGAGACTACTCCTGTCTTTCTGTAGAGGGTCTTATCTACTTGTTCTTACTGGTCAGGCAAGCCATAGCAGAAACCAACTACAGTGCCACCCTTACCTGTCTTCTCTTTAATCCTCACCCATAAGCTCTCAGTTGGCTCCTCATCCATCCCCAGGCAGACCTCTGCGTGTTCCATCTCACACAAAGGTCAACTCCGCTCCTTGTCTTCCCAGCCTGTCCTTCCTGAGGAGCCCGTGAAGAGCTCTCCTCCCTTGACTAGAAAATTGGTTCTTGTCAATCCAGCCAGGTTTTGCACACTGCACACAAGATCAGTTCACAGACCTTCAGGATGATCTAACATCAATACTTTGGTGGAAGAATGCCATATAAATGACTAATACATTTGTCTGCTTCAAAGAAGTAGTGACAATCACTCCTTGCAGGGCTGAGAAGACCACCTACATCATCATCAAGCACCAGCGGTCCTGAGAAAAGCCTCTTTTTGACAAATTTTGTGGAAATCACAACACTTCTTAAGGTTTCTGATTCATTTCCAATGCTAATTCAGGGCGAATCAACCCAAATTATTAGAGATAGCATGTAAAGAATTTTTGTTTAAAAAATCTTTCCATTTGTGGGAAGATGTGTGAGAATGGAACTGGGAATCTGGAAAAAGGATCTCTTAACAGTGACTGAGAAAAGAGAGGGAACAAGGGGGACAGTAAAAGAAGAAGAAGAAGCTGTACAGAAACTGGAATTCCTAGGGACAAGTTGTCCACATTTCTACATCCCATAATCATTTATGTTACCAATTATCCTTAGAATCACAGAATCATAGAATGGTTTGGGTTGGAAGGGACCTTTAAAGTTCATCTAGTCCGACCCCCTTATCGTGGACAGGGACATTTTTTCATTAGATCAGGTTGCTCAAAGCCCTCCTTCATTTCTGCTGAAGACTGCAATTCCATTTGAGTTTTTAGCATATACATAATTATCCTTTCTTCTTCTGAAGATAAAAGGGAAACTGAAGAATACAGTAGATCTATATACTTTGGAAGCAGAACCTTGAATACAGGGACTTTTCATCCTTTTCATATTTCTTGCTCATTTTTAACATTTTGTCCTTGTGTATATGTGAAGTGTTCAGTATTCAGCTAAAAGTTAAACTGGTAAAAGATACTCTTATTCCAGAATAATACCCATGCATAGCTAGAGCTATAGAAAACCAAAGCACAGTCTACCTTAATCCCAGATTTCTTTCAAGTGGAGATAAATTCTGATGGGAAAAAGAAATGGGGTTGAAATGAGAAAATCTAGACTTCTATTAAAACACTAAATTAGGAAAGTCACTTATTTCATATTGACAAAAAATGGGTATTTTGACACACCACCATATATAACACTACAATTTCAGGCTCTGAGGACCACTAATATGTGGGCCGGGATTTTTTGATATATCAGACATAAGAAGCTTGCATTTTCTTGAGCTATTCAAACTATAACTCCTGGAAGATTTAATTGTAAGAAAAATGTACTTGGAGCTACTGGTCAAAGATAACACCAAGATCTCTGATAGTAAAAGGAACTAGTGAGAGAATCTGTAAAAATAGTAATAATGGGAAGAAAGAATGAAAAAAGAAGAGGAACCTTGGAGGAAAGAAGAGGGAAAAATTTAAAACTATTACCTTACATATCTTTTAATTCTTTAGTAGATATTTTTTTAGGGAACATTTATCTTTGCAGCCTTTTTATATGATAGTGATGGGGTGTTAATGTACTATAATTTGCTTCTGTACTGGAACATATGGCAACACTGTCTGGTTTTGTTATTTTGATCATTTTCATCTTGCATCAACTGCATACAAATGGAGTTACAAGGTATTTTCTTTGGCAAATGTGAAAAATAGTGTGTACGTGTTGTCAGTTTACTGTATGACTTGGAATGGACAACACAAAGGAGACTATCCTAACTGAAAATTACACTGTCGTTTTCAAAGTCTGCTTATGCACATTTGTTTCATTTCTATTTTTCATTTTATTAGGTTATATCTCTTCAAAAGGGAACATAGAATCATAGAATGAAATGCTAAAAGTAGAACCTTCAGCAGAGATTCCTATTTTCAGCCTCTAGATAACACAAAGATTATCATAAATATACATTAAGATTTTTTTTTTTTTTAAAAGTGATACAGAGGTAAAAACTGATCTAGGGAAAATATTAAGGGTCTTTGTGTGCTATCCATAATAGATGAAGGTCTTATTTTGGTGGAGAGGGGAGAAAGCTATACATTTTATTCTGTTCTTTTTTCTGTCTTCCAAATGTTTTCTTCTCCTTAATGTGATTTGCATTAAATGTGAGTCTAAATCAAAGACATACATTTTAGATAGGTTAAAAATTGAATTTCATATTGATATTTGGCATCTCAAGACCATTCATATTGCAGTAGTTGAATGAATTTTCCCTTTCTTTAATCCAGTGTTTTATTCTCACAAGATTGAGTGCTGATATCCTTGATTTTTGTTTTTTATTCTATTTTTTCTTTTATTGACACAGTCTTTAATTATCCTTAACAACATAATTGTTTATCAATTAATCAAAAATTAAACAGATAAGTGGGCAAGCCTACTTATGAGGCAAGAGCAATAGTTTCTCTTAAAGATTTATCTCTTCCTGGCCATTAGATTAGCTGAAATAAGACAGAAAAAATCCTCTGCCAAGAGTTCTTGGTTTCTAAGGTAATACAATGGATAATGGACAACTGCCATGGGTAAACCCTGCTGCTTCCCCTGAGGTAGCGAAACTGGTGCATGTTCTTTGGGAGAGAAGGAATCTGTGCTGTGGGCTGCCTGTGCAGAGCTGAATCCCAGCAGGGCGGGTGCAAAGACCACGCTGGGCCAGAAAGTTATTGCTAGTGGCAGATGTAAATTCCTGCATCAGTGCGCAGAAGTGTTTCTACTGCGGCTACTTCCACATGACATGCATCTGTATTTCCTTCGTCCTTCTGCCCTGCTAAACGTTCCTTCTCTTTCATTCCTGCAGAATTACACAGGTTATCTCAGGTTTGCATAGTGGTATGAAAGAAAGGCTTTGGCTTATTAGTGTAACCTTGACTTGCAGAAAACCTAACAATATCTGTACCAAAGTCATATGCTCTGCATCACAATTTGAGTCCTTTATTGAGAGCTTCTCCTCATGAGGGACAAGTGTGATTACACAGAACAGCACAGTCATCAATATAACTACAGCAAAATTCCAGTCTTTTAAAGATTTTTTTAATGTTTTCTGTTGGAACAAACGTAACTAATCCTCTTGCTATTAACAGTTAAAATAAAGATCCCAAAAGGAGATGGCAAAACTTTCATAAGAATAATAGTTAAGGAGAACACAGCAGGAACATGAGCAGGGCTGAATATAAGTCTCATCATGCAAGGATAGTTGGAGCTGTGAAATGGTGTAAATTGTTGTCTGGTTGCAGTGAATCACTTTTGCTACAGCAAAGAAGGTGCTGTTGCCTGTCGTTTTTAGGTCAGAACACCCTCCAGACTCCAGATTTTTGTTGTGTGAACAGGCAGGATTGAGAATAGGTTAAGAATTTTTCAAGATTACCGGGACTTCGATACTAATACAATATTCTTCATTGGCTATTTCAATATGTTTTTCCGCTCACTGTCTTAACTAACTGTGGATGAGGAGGCTGGTGATGGATTGCTGTGAATAGCTGGTGCCTCGGATCACTTTATTAAATTATTTCAGAACCTTGGTAACATCTGAACGGCAGAAGTCTGACCTGCAAATGGAACAGTGTGCAGAGTTTAGCTCAGAGATACTATCTGACCCCAATTGCTTTTAACATCCCTGCTCTGAAGGGACATAAGAATGACCTTGATGTTTGCAGGATTGCAGCTGTTCATGAGGTCCCCATTTTTTTGAGGTAAGCAGATACTGTCATATTTATCGTAAGAACACAGGCTACTGGAAATCTGAGCATATAATGATTAAATGTTGTGAACTTCAGACTCTTTAGGACACTCCTGGTACAGCCCATACTTATCCTGTTTACAGTTGTGGTCCTAAAAGAACTGAATGGCATTAATTACCTTTGTTAAAGGAAGACAAGGAAATGCAAATATTCTTAGGAGAATCTCAGACTGACATCTAAATGAGTTTTATTTTTATAAAAACCTTGTCATACTAAGCATTCGCTAGTGAGTTACAAGTTCATATCACAGATTTTTTTGTGTTTTAAAGGAGCAGCCAGCTCATGATCTTAAAACCAGTCCCCATTCTCTTTTAGACTTGATACAGATATCCAGGCTCAGCTTCTGCAAACTCAGAAGTTACAAACATTCTCCCTTCTTTAGGCTGTATGGTACACATTGCATAAGCACTTGTACCTTTTTTGACTTGCAGGAAATACCATTGCCTTCCATCACTTATAGGAAACCAAGAGGTATCCTGTTTGTTACTGACTCAAACGATTTCCAAAAAAAAAAAGGAGAAAGGAAGCTAAAAATAAAATTTAAAAAGGAGAAAAATGGAGGAAATGGAGCTGGCAAAAGAGAAGAAATTGACAAATAAAGGACGAGAGAAGTAAGATATGGAGGGAAATGAGCAATTTCAGGGCCAGGCCAAACAAGACTCACCCCGCCATTGTGCCATTCATAGCAGCGTATCTTCCTCCCCTCACTGTCATATTGATGCTTTCTCTCACTCAGTTCCACCCATCTTTTATACTCTCCTTGTCCCTTTGCCCTTTTTCATCATCTACTCATTTTACAATGGCAGAAGGAAAAAAAGAAGTTAAAGAGGAAAAGAGACAGATGCAAAGCAACACCATCGTCACTCCTTCAACTTAAATTCCTTTACTGTTAAACAGCACGGATTTTCCTGCAGCACCAGCTGCATTGTGTAATTAGGACTGCAACTGCGAAGTGGAAAACTAATACATTTTTATCATTTCACTGTGTAGTAAAAGGCTGGCAGAGGCTGCCTCTGCCACAGGTGTTGCAAGTGCTCAGAGCCAACCATTTTACAAACATGGCAGTTGCACAACTGACTTTGTCAGTGGAGCAGGGAAAAATATGCACCTAAAATGCATGTAGCATTCAATACACCGCATTTGTAAGACTTTTTATAAAAGATTGGAGGCTTATTTTTTCCCATGATACAGAAATAATCTTTTTCTGTGAGAACAGACCAGTGAACCAGATGTGAACCAAGCCTATGAAATGCAAGCACCTAATTACATATCAAAGAAGAAAATAGACACTAGTTTAAATCCATAAATCCTGACTGCAGCTCAGCACAAAAGGCAAATTTAGGAACTGAGCACACTGTAGGCATAGAACATTTTCCTCAAAATAATTAAAGTCCACCAAGGAAAAACTTAACTACTTCTTGATCAGTGCACACAGTGAATATATCATAAATTGTGAACAAACTTAATTTATCCTGTTCTTCTGCATCTGAAAGTTATGGATGATAATCCCAACATTACATTTTACAGCAGTACAAAGCAAGCATTACAGTTACAATGTCAGGAGTGCCTATCGAGAGAGACGTAAAATCAAGTCCCTTCCAGCTCTGCTTGACTTTAAGGTAATAATTATAGTCTCTATGCCTGTCCAGCAAAGAAGTCCCAATAAAATTCTCGTCCTCTGAGTTCTGCTTGCAGATGGCCAGTAGAGTTTATTAAGTTTTATGAAGACTGCAAATGAATAAAAAGAACTATATCTAGCCACTAAAAGTTGTTCTGTTCTGTGCTTATTTGCTCTTCCCTGGTTATATTACAACTATACTTAGTTACAGACAATGACAACAAAATCAATCTTAAAAAACATCTTGCCACAGCCTAACTTCTCCATTTCTCCTGCTTGCAATTTCTCCAGTTTATTTGTCTGAAATCCTCAGACTCCTCTCTACTGCTTTAGGGACAGCTTTGGTTGAAGAGTAGTTTTTATATTTTATTTTAGGCCCTCATACATGTATTTTTTGAAGTGACCGAGGCTCTAGTCAGTAAGGTCATACTGCTGCCCTTCTTACTAAGCCTTATGAACAGGGTGTGCTGATGTTGAGGTGTCCCAGCCTAAGCGCTCAGTCTGAATTGTTCTCATGGGCCAGAAGGAGAAATCCTCAAAAAATTCCAATCAAGTATCCCTAGGTCAGTCTGTAAAAGGCATGCCTTTGTATGCCTATATCTGATTACTTCTAAACTGGCTTACAGAGGAATTAGAAAGGTGTAAAATAGACTCAGGCTGAGCTGGGCTGAAATGTTATACTGCCATGAGATGTCTGTTCAGTCTTCAAGTTTGGTGTTTCTGCAGGGTCCTTGTAGGGTCTGTTCTGTACTAACTTTGTGGTAGACTATACATCTTTTGGGATAAGTTGTAGACGAAGCAGTTTGGAGGGTCTCTTTTTTTTTAACAACTTGTAGTGACCTTGATATTTAAGGAGCTAAAGAAACTGGAGAACAGTAAAGAGCAGAAATTAAAAGACTAACAGAAAGAGAGGGGTTGAAATTTGAGATTTGTTTAGTATGCCACTGAGTTGGTACAGCTTCAATTTGGAGACCTACCTTCAACCATTAAGTACAAACACAATAAAAAGTAATTAATTTAATTTAAGTAATTAATTAATATAATACCTGTGCAGGAATCAAAACTGTACCAGATGGTACAAAGCAAGGGCATACACTGAGGAAAAAGTTGCTTTCTGTTGGAATAACTCAAGTAGGTCAGTTGCGGCATCCAAAATTATGTATTATCAGTATCGTGAAAGTCAGATACCTCATTTCTCTGGGTTGATGCTTATGATAAAGGTAGCCATGTGACTGAGGAACCTGAAAGTCCCCTGACTTATGCAAATAGGCTATTGCTGCATGGGAATGAAAAAAGTGAGCAGAGACTCTTTTCTTCCATTCACTGTTGTAGATAAGCTTTTTCTGAGGTAGCCACAGCAGCCTTTTGGTTGTCTTTATAATCTTATTCCCTTCTGAATTTCTGGGAATGGGAAAGACTAAGCTTTAGATGCAGCAGCGGAGGTGCTCCTGCCCAGCAGAATTCAGGGGGGGCTGCGTCACCAGTGGGGGCTGGAAGGATGGAATCTCAAGAAGGAGGCAGGGGGAGGAACAAATTCTTTTGGTAAGAAACTACTGGGTTTATGGAGAATTAGGAATAAACTGCAGCTTGTCTTTGAAGGAGATGTGAGTTTTCTTGGGAGAAGTAAGAGGCTTTTTTCTTTGGGAAAAGCACCTGAAGGGTTTCAGAGATGCTTACTGATAAACAAGACACATAAAGAACCACAGCCTGCCCTTTGTTTTTCTCCATCCCTCTGTCCCGTCTCCATCGTATCACTCTAACACAGTACCCTCTTAGTCCCCTCTCTAGTGTTTGGGTTACTACTCTATTCACCCTTAGGAAGGTTTTACACTGAGAAGAAAGAGAGGAGGAAAAAAGGAGTGGAAAATATGTGTGTTGCCACTTTTCATGACATTGCAGAGCATAAAAATACAAAATAATGACTACAAACATGCAAGTACTAGTTTGCCTTCCTTTTTTTTCCTTCTTCCTGTAATATGTTAGTTACATGACAACATTACTGAACATGAAAACGTGAAGAAAACATGGGTAGGTCTTTACTGTCTTATTAGTATCCCATACAGCTAAAACTCCTGATGGAAAAGTGACTTAGAAACCTGATTATTTTGTCATTGTCACAAATCAGTGTATTAATTGGACATTACATTTGCAAAATGCCCTTACAACTGCAAACAAAAAGTGTCTGCTAGATTAACAAAGGACCGCACACCTGTTTCTCATGCACAGTTTCTTTCTGATGCTGTCACAGAGCCATACTGAGAGAGAGTTTTGGCAGATGGCATTACAATTCAAATAAAGAAAAATAAGCTTCTGAATTCATACATATTTCCTTGTCATTCAAATGTCAAGGGATTTTTTAACATAATGTTTAAAGTATGGAGTGACTTAATTTGAGTGTCCTCATAAATATAACTAATGCACAATGATGAATAAGTTATGACAAGAAGTTTCAGAAAGCAGTTACATGCAACTAAAGCAGATTTCTATCTATTGTGCAACAAAGCAAATGTAATAAAAGATGGGACTTTTAAAGTTCTCACCCTAGACAAGTCAATGAAGCCACTGAACAGACAAAACCAGATTCTAAGCTAATTTCACTAGTATAAATCAAGAGTTGTTGCCTCAGCAGCTGCTGTATTAACCTGAATTTTCCATGGTGCAATGTAATCTTCCTCATCAATTGTATTGATGTATCTATTTTATCAAATGCTATTTAAACAACTAATGTATCTGCATTACATATACCCAGCGACTGTTCAGAACTGTGAAAACATATTATTAAAAAGCATGGTAGTCATGGAAACAGATCACATAGGAAGTATCTTGAGGAAGATTCTTCTAACCAGTTGCGTACAACTTCATTGGCAGCTTGGAAATAAAATATAGAAATGTAAGATGTCTTGTACTTGATCAGAGCATTAGTTTATTTAATCTGCTCTGAGATTTCCATCCAAGGCCAGTGTCTGATGCTTCTGAGGCAGTTGCAGCTCATCACAAATAAGTGATGTACCTATGCAATTTTACAGTCTGGGCAGGGTAGTTTTTCATTTGTGGAGCACCCACAGATAATCAATTCATTGTAAGCATACAAAGTAGTTCTTGGCTTTTTTTTGTTTGTTTTTTTTCTTTTTCATTATCACTATAGATGCTACATTTTCCCATCTCTTTTTACAATATGTCTATCCATTTGCCTCACTGGCCTGTCACATAAAATCAAGTAATTGCCATTTGGTGTAATAACGTGGCAGAAAAACAAAAAAACAGAAAGCATTATGCTGTGTGCTTTATTTTGAAACATTGACTTGAGACTCTCAAGGCCCAGTGAGACAACTGAAGTCATGAAACAAATGTTTCTAATGTTGATTGAAATTTTAATTAAAGTTAGTATTGTTATTTTGAAAATAAATCAGAAAGAAGGTAAAATAACCTTTTTGACCAAGAAAGATGCTTAGGGGAGATGAAGAAAAGGGGTTGTCCTCTGTGCGGAGGAACAATGTGGATGTATGAAGCTCTCCCATGGGATAGATAGATGGCTGATGGAGAGTTTGTGGGTCAAGATCAGAGGAGAGGCTGGTAGGGGAGACTTGGTGGTCTAGACGGGCAGCAAGGCAGGAGACAAGCAGGCAACAAGATTTCTGGTGGTTTTTGGGGATAACTTCTCGATATAAGTACCAGATGGGCCCACCATGAAGGCTGATGCACAGCTGGATGGACCTGCTGTGAACTAACAGCAAGAACTAATGGGAGATGTGGTAATCAATGGCAGCTTTGAAACTGTGACGTTCAAGATGCTGTGGCAGAGGAGCTCAGGACACTGGCAGGTGACAGGCTCTGACAATGTCCCTGACAAAATAATTAAATGAGTCCTCTGAGAACACATTTCTGGGCACCCAAAGGAGAGGGTGATGACTGGGAACAGCAGGTGTGGATTTACCCAGTGCAAATCATGTCTGACCAACCTGATTGCTATGCTAAAATGGCTGGATTTGTGGATGAAGCAAAAGTGGTGGATGTCATTTACCTTGACTTTTGCAAGATGTTTTGCACTGTCTCCCACAATATTTGTGTATTGCACTTAGGGCATTAAAAATCTGGATGGATGGAAAATGCACAGGTAAATAAGTGGTTGGGTGGTGGGGCTCAGAGGGTAGTAGTTAGTGGGCCATACTATACTTAAATGCCTGTGCAAGAGGAGTATTGCGGGGGTTTATAGAAGAATCTGTCCTGTTTTGACATCTTTAAGTGAAGTCTGAAGAAGGCAACAAAGTCAGCTTTGCAGGTGACCCCAGGGGGACCAGTCAACATGGTGAAGGGCAGGGCTGACACTGAGGGACCTAGCCAGGCTGGAGGAACGGATCGGCAGAAACCTAGCGAAATTCAACAAAAACAAATCCAAAGTCCTGCACCTGGGCAGGAAGAAAATCTTGCAACAGTACAGGTTGTGAACTGACTTCTTAGACCACATCGGTAATACTGCATCTAGTTTTGGGACCCCCAATACAAGATAAACTGGATTGATACACGGGATCGAGTTCAGAGGGTCACCAAAGATGGTCAGGGGCAGGAGCACTTACGCTGTGAGGAGAGGCTGAGGGTAATCCTGTTTCCTCTTTAGTAAGGTTCGGCACTGAGAGTAGCATTAAAAGGTGTCATTTGGGTTTCTTACAGAAAAGTAGGCTTTTTTCTCTTTGTTGTACCAGAGGTTAAGAGGTGAGCAGCTAGCTAAAGTATGTTGAAGCTTATATATGAATTTGAGATACTAGTAACAGAATACCTAGCTGCCTCCCATGAGGTCTAGCCTGCACTATTAGTAGCTACATACTTTTATGGGGCTTTTTAGGTCAGTAGCCAAACTGCAGGTTTTAGGTTATATAATAACAGTAAATTCAGTAAGTCCGTAAATTCACAGGGTATTTTGTTAAACATTTAACAGCAAAGGAAATAATATAAATAAATGAAGAGACTGAAAAGCCAATAGAAGAAAAGCCTAACTTCACGAGTTCAGGCAGTTATTAGGTAGAAAACACGGGTATATGAGAAGGCTGAATTGATACAGTCAGTAATGAGGTACAAGCACTGAAAGATTTGAACATCCAAAAGATCAAAAAGAATGTTTCTTTTCAGTCTGTTTTCTTCAAAGTCTAAAGAATACAGCATAAAAAAAGCTGTGTTAATAAAATCAGTTTCAAAGGCAGAATCTTTCACATTGGAGCTGTACGTGGCGTGCAGCAAATCTGCTGAACTTCAGGAATACAAGTTGATAATGCAGCATGCACTTGGTGTACTTGGGGCTCCTTTTCTGCTGGTAAAACGAGCGTGCGGGTGACAGTCCCTTTAATGTGCGTGTCTGAACTTTGAACGTGCTGGCAGTGCCATCGCGGCTCCTCGCCATGCCTGTGAGTAACCGCTTGGGCATCTGCTGAACTTCTCCAGCAGGTTCGCATTCTGCACCGAGATTCATCCTGAAGTGACTTCACTCCTCGCAGTGCACCCATTAGCTAGTTTAAAGCTAGGAGCTGTGAGGATAAGAGTTTCAGTGACTCTGTTCAGATGTACCCTTTGTTATATTAAAAATGAGATAATGTGTAATTAACACAGAATTCACAAATTATCCCAAACTATTCTCAGAAGCTGAGGCACATTGCTGTTTAATTATTCCATGGAAGCCTGGATGCATTCATATCCAGTCTCCTGGGCAAGAACTTGTAGCTAAAAATTGAGATTTTTTTCAGCGATTCCTAGTGGTCTCTCTTTCCTCAGCAAAACGCTAGTCACTTTAGTGGGTATTGTGAGATCAACAAGGAGCTGATTTAAGCTTCTCTCTCCCCAAAAATTCTGTAATACAAACCAAGTACCCAGCACAAATAACACAGGACTGAGGACAGAGAACAAGAGAAAGGGATAGCATGATTTGATGAAAAAAATTTAAAGTTTTAATAATAAATATTTTTCAATGAGTATTTCTGTTTTCCTTAAGTCTATTACTTCTAAACACACAGAAAACAGGATTTTGCTGTTTGTTTGGAATCTTTTTACAGAAACTCTAAGCTTTCTCTTGAAAAGGTCCATGGAGAGTACTCCAAACAACTTCAGCTATTGCCCACTAAACAGTTGAGAATTGAGTTCTTTATTAAGGCTTTATTAAGGAAACCATCTCAGGCACTGCCTATGATAACCTAACTAAATTCTCAACATAAAAGGTATTTTTTTACCCTAATTTCTTTTTAATTGCATTTTTTTTCATTTTTATTTGAATTAGTAGTTAAAAAGCCCTTTTTGAACTCTGTTTTGGCAGTTAAAACTCAGTAATTCAGTTGGTACTTTTTCACTGTAGTAATGCAAATCTTGATTAGACACTACACAGTTCTGCTTGTCAGAGGAATCAAGTACACGTAATGTTAAAACTATCCCTACTGTTGCCAATATTTCACTTGGTAACAATGCTGGGAGAAAATATTATTGAATTGATAGTAATATTTAGTAATCTACTAAGGAGCTACTAAGTAATCTATTAAGGATGTAGCATGTCACAATAAGCTGCACAGAAGGAAGAAGATGCATTTATCAGATGTGAATGTTACCTAGACATTTGTTTCCATTGTGCAAGAAGAAATTATGCATAATGTCATTTTATTCATGCTAATAAATTGCACGTGAATGGTTTGTGATTACAGACAGAACATAAACAGTCATGACTGTGAAATTTGCTGGTATGACAACGGCAGCTGGAGAACATGAGTTTAACTGAAATGGAGCTTACATGGCTTGGCTTAGAGTTGGTACATTCCCTAACTTTTCCAGGTCTTCCATGACAGGAAGAATGATTTGGTTTTGCGATGGAGGTGGGGTTGTCCACTCTGCCTTTGTTGTTATTTTCACTGAGACAGTGAGAATTCAACTTCCAGGGTTTTTATTTAATTTATTTTCTCCTGCAGCTTTTGATTTGTACACTAGCATAGCGGAGTCCATGTTAGTAATTGCATTTTCCAGCTTAGGCAGTGACATTTGAAACATGGCTAAGTGGAGGAACCTGTTGAGGTAGTATAAAGGGTTTTACCATAGCATATACCTGTTTAATTTTTTTGTTGTTTTCTGGGGCTCCCAGATGGTATGCAGATAGGTGACTTAGCAGAATTCACACAGGTATGTGGATAGTAGGTTAAATACTGATTTTCAGTGAGCAATGTTATCCTCTCTTTCCTTATGGCAACCTCTAACAGAAGGTTTCAGGAGCAGCAGCGCAATACTATCCCTGTTTCATGTATCAGCTGGGCAATGTGGACATGCACTAACAAAAGCATTAAAACCAGACATAAAATCACAGAATCATTTAGATTGGAAGAGATCTTTAAGGTCATTGAGTTCAACCGTTAACCTAGCATTGCCAAGTCCACCACTAAACCATGTCCCTCAGCACCACATCTATACATCTTTTAAATACCTCCAGGGATGGCGATTCCACCACTTCCCTGGGCAGCCTGTTCCAATGCTTGATAACCCTTTTGGTGAAGAAATTTTTCCTAATATCCATTCTAAACTCCCCTGGCAAAACTTGAGGCTGTTTCCTCCTGTCCTATCACTTGTTACTTGGGAGAAGAGACTGACTCCCACCTTGCTACGACCTCCTTTCAGAGGGAGCAGCACAGCAGGCCACGAGCAGCATCCTCTCCCTGGTAATCTGTACGCTGTGCCTTAGGGTATTGCAGGCGACGTTTTTTGTGTAAGCTATGTGGTGAGGAACACTGATTTAGACTTACAGATAAATATTTGCAAAGACTGTGTCTCTTAAAGAAACTGGAAGAGCATGCAATTGCGTTGGGCTGTGGAGCTGCATGGTATTTTGTAACTTTTAACCCAGTTCTTTTGATACCCTCTGTAGTAGGTAACTGACTTGAAAAGGCAAAACTGAATTTGAAACAGGAAGAAAGAATAGAGAAGAGAGAAAGCAGGAGATAAAACAAACACAGGCTGTTGAGTGGAAAGATACAATATTTTTCTGAAAAGTCTCATGTATAGGTTAGAAAAGGATTCCTGACCTGTGCCTGGGTATTAACAAGGCAGGTGAACCAAACGCATGCTGACTTCCACAGCTTCCACATCCCTACTGACAGCATTTTCAATAACAGCAGGCATTATATTTTCTTTTTCTCTCTTGTACTATATTCTTTTGTGCTATACAAATATTTTGATTGCAGCCGATTCAAGAAATATGCTCTCGTCTTTCTTTCCAGCCTGTCAGTAGGGTAGTGACACAATGCTGGCTGTTGTTCTGAAACCCTGAGAGGTTTTTATAACTCTCTTTAACACCATTAGTACTCCACAAACTTCAGAAAAATTAATATTTGGGTTTGGTAATATGCCTTTACATCTTGGCACATTGAGATCCAACAAGTACTCCTTCCTCCATCCCCAGAGAAGGTTAAGTGGCACCATCAAAAATCATTTTGAAACACAACAGCTTTCAGAAGGCAGAATAAGAGCATCTGGACCATTAGCATAAGTAGGCTGTGATGAGAAGGCACTACCAGTGATTGTTAGAGTGACCTGCTGGAATTCATATTAGTCTTGCCTTTCTTTTTTCCTTCTTTGTTTCCTTCTTTCTTTCTTTCTTTGAAAACACAAGAGCTTTTTTTTATCATTGGGCATTTAACTTTTAGAAATGCAGCTCCTTCTGCATTTAAAAACTCACCCAGATCCATACTGAGAAAAGTGTCTTAGTATCAGCTGTACCTTTTTGATCTTTTTTTTTTTTGTATGACTGCTGCAGTGTTAACTAGATGTTGCTTCTCTGGTAAGGAATAAAGCATGAAATGTGAAAACTGGAGCATAGATACACAATATACAGATTATCCAGCACCCTTCCATCCACTCATGGTATCAGCATTGCCAAATGCTGCACAATTACTGATTTTTAAATTATGATTATGCAAATGTTCCGGAACAGCCCTCCACTGGGGATGATAGGAAGAGATCTGTGGGAATGCAATATTAGATATTGAAGACTGAAAATAAAGGAATTTTTTTCCTTCTATACAGAGAAATCCTCCTGGAGTCAATGGAATTGGAAGACATGGATGATAGAATTGTTGAACTCATGAAAATGAAGACTTCATATATAGCATAGTAACCATGAAACTGTTGGTTGCAGAAATTATACATGAACTAGCATACTAATGCTACTAAATGAATATCAGAAATTGTTTTAATTTATAGCTCCCTTCCCAGCTCAAATTATGGAGGCCAACAGTAATCTTCTTCACAAGTGTTTTATAAGAATTCTCTTTTATAAATATTTACTGTTCACTCTCATCCCTAATGAACATCGCTGGGCACAGTGAAATGAAAAAGAGAATATGTAATGCCCACACTACTAATTTGGCAAATGCTTAGCTTCCTATTTTATGAAGCTCTGAAGTATTTGTGTCCTGTAATCTTTCATTTCAATAGTGAAAAATGGAATAGATGCCACTTTTTAATGTAATGAAAAATAATCATGTGCTCCTGGAAGCAAATGTAGCAGAAGATTCTTCTAACAGAAGCTCTGTAGTAAACTACACTCTGCCAGCCTTATCTGCCATACTTTGGCGGGTGCAGGGACCTTAGGGTTTGTGCTCTAGCAATTACATTTTACTGGTCAGCACAGAATTTTAAATAAACATAGCTTACGGGCTGCATCTCAAATGGAAAAATGAAATTAGAGAATAGCCTTACATGGAGTTTATGGTACTACTATGGTACGCAAAGGTAGTTTTTTATTTCCTTTCTTCTGAACCCATGACTATTTTATGATGTTAGATAATCAGTGGTTGAATCCATGCATTTAAAAATGCCTTCTTCATAATATGTCCAATTCATTAAATTTTTACAGACTTTTACAGTAGAAAATGGGATTTGCCATTTGCCTTCTCAGTAGCTGTGCCAGTTCATAAATACAGTTATGCATCATTACTTTAGGAAAAAATGGGCCAATAGGTTAATAGTAAATCCTCAAATTATTTCAGATTTTCATAAATATGTAAAATGAGATATGTCCTCTGCATCAATACACTTTAAAGTGTGTATATGTACAGAAAGATACCTACTTTTTAATTTGGGCAATACATCTACTTTTTATTTTTAATTGTATAGTTGGAAAAAACTCCATCTACTCATACACTTTGGCAAAGGGAACTATGCACACATGTGTCTGTGTGTGTGTGTATGGGTGCGCGTGTGTGTTTGTGTGTATTTTTAAGTATGTACAGATTTTGCCTGTACCTGCCTCGCTTTTCTCTAAAGGACTGTAATTTTACATGGCCAGATATGAAAGCAACATTAAGTTAGTTAGAGGAAGAAAACCTTGCAAGGTTACATGAAAATAAAATGTACCTATAGCATTTAAACTAATACTTTCTTCTGTGTCATAGGGTTATAGCAAATCATTGCCTTATTTATCATGCTTGTGTTGGGAATGAAGCTCACTGTCGGAACAGTACAGGATTTGTGCATCAGCTGGTTTCTTTTTGAATATTTAGGGATTACGTTCCACAGTCTTGTCTCGGAATATACAGGACTTTGTGGGAGCCATTGTAGGATCAAACTCGTACAGATTTTACTGAAGTTCTGGGCAGATCAGGAAAGAGCAACAGCAGGGCTTTCTAATTCTTGGTGACTTGACGATGAGACAGTGATACGCCCTTGCAACAAAGCAGGCCAACAGCCTCCTGGGCTGGATCAAGGGAGATGATCCTTCCCCTCTACTCAGAACTGGTGAGACACAGATGGAGTTCTGGGTCCAGTTCTGGGCTCCCCAGTACAAGAGAGACATGGACATACAGGAGAGAGTCCAGTGAAAGGCCACTGAGATGTTGAGGGGACTGGGGCATCTCTCCTGTAAGGAAAGGCTCAGAGAGCTGGGACTGTTTGTCCTGGAGGAGAGAAGGCTCAGAGGGATTTTATCAATCTAGATAAATACCTGAAGGAAGGTGCAAGGAAGACAGAACCAGGCTCTTTTCAGGGGTGTCCAGTGGCAGTACAGGAGGTAAAGAGTACAAACTGAAATACAGCAAATTCTGCTTAAACAAAAGAAAAAAGTTCTTCACTCTTGAGTGATCAAACACTTGCAGAAGTTGCCCAGAGAGATTGTGTAGTCTCCATCCTTGGAGATATTCAAAAGCCAACTGGAGATGGTCCTGAGCAACCTGGTCTAGGTGACCTTGTTTTTAGCAGAGGGGCTGGACTACGCAGTCTCCAGAGGTCCCTTCCAACCTGAACTGTTCTGTGATTCTGTGGCCTGCTTAAATACTTTATGCTGCATTTATTCATATGAAGTCACAATAACAAAGTAGCCCTGACAAAAGCACGTCAGGGTGCGGCCTTGTGAAGATTTCAAAGCTAACAATAGTCTAAAAATAATAGGAAAAAATAAGTACCTACATTAAAGAAGGCCTTGAGCTTTTATTTACAAATTGGTGGGGTTCCTCATCTGCTAGTCTTGGGCAGAGGGCTCCTGAATGTTTTGGGTATTAACAATTGAACGGCTTCTCTATTTCTGCAAAATGTAATTATTTTTAAGGCCAGAGGATGCTATAATATCTTATTTTGGTTTGTGCTTCTCTGTACTACTATATAATCTGATGTCCCTGATATATAACTAAGCTTTGGAACAGGGTGCCTTTGGAGGCTGTGGAATTACCACCACAGTAAGACAAATAGTACAAACTTCTCAGGAACATTTAGGTATACTAACCGTACTTACATGGGAGAAGGCAAACTCTTTTTGTTCCGTCAAGGCCAACTTTTCCAGGATTCCTAGCAAAGAAAAAAGCTCAGAAAGCAAAGTACTCTTTTTGTGTGTTGGGAAAACAGGATGCCCTCACTTCGTGCGGCGGTGATGCCATACAAGATGTGCTACAGTTGATGGCTGGCACAGCTTTCAGAACAATAAAGTAGTTCAACTAAAATGCATTGTTCTAGAGACTGAGATCTGGTTTTGCATGCCAATTTTCAAGTTACTACTACTTGTGCCTGCCATGGTATGTGTTAAAGATTCATCACTTGCTTTGGTCACTATCTAATTTCACTACCAAGTTATTTCCCTCAATGCCCAGAGAAGAGCCACAGTTTTGTTACTAGAAATTTTAATGTTCTGTACTGCATTTACTGAGAGAGATAACTCTTTGTTTTTCAGAGCTTCCATATGGCTGGGAGAAAATTGATGATCCCATTTATGGCACTTATTATGTTGAGTAAGTTCCCAAGTTCAATATTAAGTTGCTGTTAATATGTCATAACCTAATACCAGTATCCTCTGCAGTGCTTAGCCTGGCAAGGCATGGGTGCGATTACTTGACATGTTAAACTGAAGGTATACCAGGAATTCTCAGTCATCAATACAGCTAATGTGTCCAAATATATTCAGTGTGTCTCAAGTCAGTGACTCAGGCATTCAGTCA
Organism: Dromas ardeola; assembly: GCA_013398915.1. Classification (NCBI taxonomy): domain Eukaryota; kingdom Metazoa; phylum Chordata; class Aves; order Charadriiformes; family Dromadidae; genus Dromas; species Dromas ardeola. The sequence continues at coordinate 64,646 of VYZM01007112.1, read as the reverse complement.
CTTTCTCCAGGGTCTGATTTCGTGGTATCGTTCCAGATGATACTTATACAAAGGTCACATTCATTAAAGAAATATTGTATTTTCTATGTAAGGTTTGGATATCCAGTGAGGTAAAGATCTTGTTAATCAATGAAAAGAGCAAAGCATAATCATTTTAGCTCAGTTAAGATCCTTTTCTAGGTAATCCTTCCTTGCTGCAAATCAGATCCTTACACTGTTTGTACCAGAAGGCAGGTTATTTATACGCTGCATATAAAATTTTAGGGATGTTGTGTTTTATTCTGTACTTATAAGTGCAGCTGAAAATAAGAGAATATAGTTTTCTATTTTCACAGCACGATCCTTGCTTTCGTTATTTTCAGAGTTTATTTCAGTCCTGAAACAGGAAAAAAAGATTCCTACTCCTCTGTGCAAAGGGTGACAGAAAGCTTTTGTCTGAAGTACCAGGTAGAACCTGTTCTGGCCAGTTGCTACATAAAATAAGTAAATGAGAGAGGTGGTTTTCTCTGCTTTTTAGCTTAACCCAGTGAATAAGACTTACGCAAAGTGAATCTAGATTGATACCTGTTCAGAGTGGTCTGTTCTCACTCTGCTCTCTGCACACAGTATACGGCAGAGGAGGGAGAAAGCCACTCCCCCGCCACTGTGCAGACAGCGCTTTGAAAGACTGAGAAGGATCTATCCACTAGTTCCTTTTATTAAAGAGAGATCTGTAGAGAAGATGGCCCCTGACCTAAAATCTCAACTTCAAATCCTGGCACTGGTATTTTTTACAAATTTTATTTACAAATTTATTCTAGTCGTTTCATACAAAATAGAAAATTTTAGTTTGTGCATCACATCATTCCTTTCACCTCTCGAATCCATACCAACACTTGTACTGCAGGATCCCCCCGGACAGATACTGGGGCTGCAGCTTTTCCAGACCTCAGGATACGCTACTATTAACATCACAGGGGAGAGCTGGACAGAGAGCTCAAAAAAACCTCTGATTTATGGAGGGTTAATAGATTAAGATTCCCTTTTCTTCACTGCCGTAACAGCAGCAGCTTGTGGATGCCTGTGCACCTTCCCTTGCCCTCCTACAAAGCAAATGAACAAACGAAATCAGTGCTTGGCCACTGCCCTGCTGACTCCTTCTGTCCCATTCTCCACATGCAGGAGCACCTGCCCCGCTTCTCTGTCCCCGGCTTGTTCCTTGCCCGCAGGTGAGAAAGCTGCAGCCCCATCTGCTTTGCTGCTCAGCCCAAATCCGCTTAGTCAGTCCAGATTCAAGCAAAAAGATAAGTAAGTTTTTGAAGTCCCCGTGTAATGCCATTAAATTACCCTCTTTCTTTTTGCCTGAGTTCTTTTATGATGTCCCCAAGTAGCTAGGAGCTGGAGTTCTCCTATCTCTTTGTACTTAACCCCCCCTGAAGATTTCTGCAGGTGCAGTTATGCAGCTGCTGGGTGTAAGTCTTCTACCCCAGTGGTTTTTAGTGTATTTCGGTGAGTAACAGGTAGTGTGCAATATCTGTGCCTTAATCTCTTACTGAGACCCCGCTTTGTTGTCAGCGCAGCCCAAGGCATTCTGGCACTGGTGAGGCTTGCGCTTCACCACAGAGTCAGAAAAGGAGAAGTATTAATCTCCATTTCATGTCCATCCACAGGTAAACAGACGCAAGGCACCAGGCCCAGATGTTATTATGCAATTACCTACTGTAAGGCTGTTAGTGCCAAATTTATTAATCCTACCACAGATAAGATTTGTGGAAAGATATATCAAACCTACTGCAGGCTCGGAGGTGTTTAGAAGTGGAATGGCTGTTCACAGGATGGCGTTAAAACTGCAGCAGTGCTAAATTCATGAGGAATTTTATAGTCAGTAAAATGTAGCTGTACTTTAATTTGCTGTCTGAGCTCAATAAGTTTGAAACAAAGATTGCTTTCCATTTTTCATGCTAAAAAGTGGCAGTCACACCTTTTTTATTACCAGTATTCAACAGATGAGTTCATTTTTAACTAGGTAAAATCAGATTACATTAAACTGTCGTAATTGTGTCATAAAACTGGTTAAATCATGAAAAGTTAGGTTAGGAACTTTCACACATTCAAGGCCAGTCCAACTTTACATGCAGGTCTTTAAAACTGTCAGTGAAAGAAGGGCTTGTACTCTGTTCACTGAAATATTTGTGTCCCATGGGAAGTTTGTAAGGGTGGGCAATGAGGCAGACTCAGGTTCACCTTACAACGGCCAGCCATGCTCAGCTCCAGTATTCTGGAACCAGTGGAAAAGCTAAAAAAGAAACAAAGAAAAACCTCAAAGGTCTTGCTAGCAAAGTTAATAAAGACTAATCACAATGTATTTGGAAATTCTGTTAAGAAATAAGGTCCCCAGTATAACGTCCTCTTTTAATTATGCATGAATGTAGGTGTGAGACATTATTAAAATTTTCATTTGCCTTGTTATGCAGGTCCAGGTTTCATTTGTAAGGTGTAGACATTTGACATAAATGCTAAGTGTTTGCTATAGGTGGGTTAAATTTCATGCAATTTCTCTTAATTTATAAACTAAGAACTAGCAGCACTTAGCTGTGCAGGGCTATGGAGAGAGTGTGGTTATTTGAGTGTGCTGGGTCTTTCAGCGTTCTGATTGCCATAAGATTATTTCGCCCTTTAAGGATGATTAACTACAACACAGAGCTCAATTGCCAGACATGGTCTCCTTTACAGAACAGCTAAATTGGCCATACAGGTATTTATTATGGAAAAGTATACCTCCTTAAGTTAATACTCAAATAGAAAATCTTGTTTCAGGTCTTTTTGTTATTATAAAAGATAAGTAACTGAAAAATGTGAATGTAAAGAGGACTTAGGCACTAACAAGTTATGCATCAGAATGTCCATCTTTTAGATATTCTAATCCTCAGAATTACCGTGGGAGGTTATAGGCAACAATTTAAACAGTTAAAGCCACAAACTACCAAAAAACCACATACATTAAAGTAGCTAAGAAAAGGAGATAGGTTTAACTCCCGCTGATGCACATGCTTAGATGTGCTCCCATTTTGGCAGGGGTCCATATCTTGGCCATCAACTAAAATCTGCATACTAGGCATTACTGCCCATAAACCTCCTAAGAATGCGTTACAGTTGTCTTAAGCACATCTAACGTGAAACACCACCACAAAAACAACTTAGCCTGGCCACATTCACTGACGAGATGGCAGAATGGTGCCTATGTCATGTAGGATGGCCAGTGGCAATAGCACCTACTCATAACACAAGAGACGCTATTTCAACTGCGCAGCTAAATGCAGCCCAAAACCAAAACCAAATAGTACCTCTGAGGGGTTGTCCCACTGCAGCCTAGCACCAACCACACCTTCTTCTCTGCAGAGGGAAATTCAGGGTTCCTGGGACCAGCAAGCAAACAAAAGGCAGCATCATTCTTCTGTACAGTCCCAATGGCAGTAGGAGAAATTAGTTGGATTCTCAACTTTGTATTAGGCTTTTATGTTTAATATGCATGGTATAAAAGAAAGAAAGGAAAGGGAAGATAGAAATGCTCACTGAATTAGATACTGTGAGCAATGAGCAATACATTTTTGAATCACATCCAAAATCTATTTTAACCACAAAAGCGCTTATTTGTAACCATCTCTAAAACTCGCATTTGGCTTGTCTTGTTAAGGCCTAGGTTAGTAATACCTATTTTGTATGCAGTTGAAGTAGACAGATGAAAGGCTAGAATGTCCTTTCAAGGGAACTACTTAGCTTAATAACTTCTTTCTCAGGTAAACTCATCAGAGGCAATTTTTCTGATTTAGCCATGAAGCTGTATAGCACTTAAAATTGCATGAAAGGGAGGTTTTTTCATGTCTCATCAGCCTAGGGCATAAATCCAGTGTTCCTGACTGATAAAAACAACTGATTATCACTATAATTTTCTTTTCTTTGACTCCTCTTGGACACAATATTTAATGCAGTTGTTTGAATTTGGTGGAATTCTCATGTTGTGCTTTGGAGACTGCACACTACCATAAAACAATCAAAATATAGGAATAAATTTGAGCTAAGAATTATTAAGACTGCACAAACACCTTGGTGCAAGTACCTCTGCTACTCTTCCTGTCTGATCTGCTAGTACAAAAAAAGTAATTTTCAAGATAGCCATTACTGAAGACATTTCTTCGTAAATGGACTAAACCACAATGTAAACTTTACCTAGAAACTGCAGAGAGACAGTGGGTAACAGATTCTAGCTGTGATGTCAGTACCACAGGAACTGATGTTCCTTGAGCCATGGACACATCCATCTTTTTTTTATATCACAGAACCAAATATAAGTTCTAACTTAGGTCTGCAGGAGGCCTCCTGAAGCACTGAGATGCGCCCTGTAACTGCAGCATAGAACTAAGCATGGTGCAAGGTCCTAAATGCAGATCCGTAGGGTGATCTTGGATATCCATTACATCTGTGTAATATGGCACAAAAGCTGTGGGAAAGACGACCAGGGCAGGATACTTTAGAGCCTCTAAAATAAGACATGATCCCTGTGTTGAAGCAGTTAACTCAACCCGATATGTCGCAACAGTTATCAAATGCTAACATAAAACAAGCTAGATATTTTACCCCATATATGCTATTGGAAGCTGTTTCATAATTTCACACTTCTGCTTGTAAGAAGCCTACAGATTTGAAGTCTGAAATCCTGACATCTTTAATACATTCTAATATTTACTTCCAAATATATTCCTAGAATGCAATTATATATCAGAATTAATTCTGCTTGAATAAAAAGCTAAATCTCCTTTCGTTTTCTACCATAGAAGACCCTCTCTTTCGCTGGTCTTCCTGTAAAACCTTTTCTATGGATTCATTTCATTTGGTCATGGGTGATCAGAACTTTATGCAGCATTTCACGTGATGTTTCATCACTGCCTTGTGTAATGCCAAAAGTAGTATTTGCTTCACAGTATTGAAATACCTCACTTGATAGTTGGTAGCACGAAAATTACCTTTTTCATGCTTATGTTAGTAGTTCCTAGTTACCCTAGAAACGTGTAATGCACGTAAGTCTTATCGTCATTTTTAAATGGTGAAGTTTCTCTCCCATCATACATTTAATAGATGAAGGTGCTGAAGACCCTGACAATTACAGCATGGTCTAACTAGGAAGTGAAAGCCTAGGAAAGGAAAGCCTGCAATCTTAAACAGCCTGTCTGAAGAAGGAAAGAAATGAAAGGCACTTTCTCTGTCTGCAGCATAGATTAAAATTTACAAGAAAACTATTAATCAAAATTTTAGAGTTCAAGAGTGAGTTAGCAGCCACTTGAACGAGTTATAGCCATGTTAACAAAGTAGCAACTCCAGGATTTATCACATTTGCTTCCTCTCATTAAATCAAATATTCTTTTACATGACTGGAAATCTTCTCATTGCATTAGCTCTGGCCACTAAATCCTGATTTTCCAAGTGTTTTGCACTCCCGTAGGACTTGCGGCCTTCCCTCTATCTCACTTCTTAATGGCAATTCCACTTACTTTCTTTGAAGTAGTGGTAGGATCTGAATCCCAGGGGACCTGAAAAGTACTTAATGTGGCATAAAAGGTCATTTCAATATAAATTGAAGGTATTCAACCCTTTTTAAGCTCTCAGAGTTTCAAAAGTTCCCAGGTCACCTCTCCAAGTGCTTAAAGCCCATGATTGGGATTGGAGTTTCAGAAGAACTCAGTACATACAAAGCTCAGTGAGGACAAATAAGAAGTGACATGATTGAAACCCTGCCCTTCTGTACATACGTATTTATTTCCCCTGAACAATGTTTGCAGCGCAAACTCAATTGTGATCCGATCGTGATCCTGTCTTGCGGAGTTGTTCAATGCAGCCTGCTAATTTCTTTTGCCTTCTTCAGAAAACATGTGAAACATATCACAGGACAGGATTGTAGGATTACTCATCGATTGATAAAATGTATATTTTAAATTAAACATTGATGAGAGTATGTAGTTAAGACAGTAGTTCTAAACACAATACAGAAAATTAGTGGTGTAAAGACGTGTACTTACTGACCTGTTGTGGGAAATGTAAAACATCAAGAAAAAAATGTGCACATTAATGTTTCTTATATTTCAAATATTCATCTAGGTAGTTCTAATCTACCATCTGACTTAGTTTCTGCAACACCCCGTTTTTCTGAGCAGCTGAGCAGATATATACCACAGAACTAAAAAGAAATCATCTTTGGTTTATTTCCCATGTTAGGTTTATTTCTAAACTGCAATCATAAAAGCACTCTGTGTTCTAGGCTTTACCTTTTCTGTAAGTGATTAAGTAATTTCACTTACACCTAATCGATAATGATGCACAAAACTGGTTCAGATCCTTTGAATCATGCACAGAACAATGCTTGTACTAAAGACATGAAAAACTGTTGTTGTAGCATGCTTCAGCGGTACTGCTATTTAATATGTAGTCCCATAGATCAAAACCATTTCTCTGTAGCAGAGTTCAGCATATTGAAATGATAGGACACTTCTCAGTGCTGTTCATTATGCAACGCGCTGGATTGTGCATTTCTCATCCCCAGCAAAATTGTATGGAGTATAAGGGACATGCTCAGGCCCATTGGGGTTTCATAACGGTTTCGCTATCCAACCACACACACCTAAGTCACATACAGCATCCTACTGTGAAAATGATCATTTTCCCCAACTGAACCCAATTTTTAATCGAAACCAAATTTTTTCCAGCCACATAAATAGAAGAACACAATTTGAAAACCCTGTCCTAGAAGCAAAAAGGAAGCTACAGCAGCATAACATGCCCAACGCAGAACTTGGAACAAAGCCTATGCAGGCCCAAGGTTTCCGAGGTACAGTACCATGTCAGCTATCTTAGTTAAGATGAAAGATCCTGCTCTCCTGTTTATGCGACAATGGTTTTGTCATAGTTTGATTAAAACAATAGTGTTGCCAAATCTCACAATATTATCGCCTATCTCCAAGCATTTTTCTTCCCTAAATGTCCGAGCTCCCGGAGTTGCGAGACTTATAAGCCACCTAAAATACTCCGACCATCAGAGGGTTAGCGAAAAGATAGGGAGGTTGACACTAGTGTTTCCTAAAGACTGAGAAACAGAAAGCACAATAAGAGCCCCAAAGTAATTTTCTAAATAATATCATAAATTCTATTCTTGGGAATGTACGACTCTCTCTTGAGCATGCGAGGTTGGCAACACTGAAATAATTAATTGTACTTTCTCTAAATTACCGTTAATTGATGTTTGGTATGTTTCTAAGCTAGCTTGTCTAGCAAGCATCAATTAAGTTAAAAGCCTCAAGCACTGTGATATAGGAGTTTACAAGAATACAGCCTCTTGGTAACATAAAAATTAATGTGCTTAAAATGAGCTGTATAAGCAGCAAACTGTATTGGTAGAGACAAATATACTTTAACGTAAGGTTATAGCCAGAGAATGAGGCTTCTTCTCCTTTGTAACAGTAGAAAGCTCCTCATCAACCCTACCTAGACCCAAACTCGCCCACCCGCGCCCCGCTCCCAAGAGGTCCCGCAGCGTGAATGACCTGTCCCAGTGCCGGCGCGACCCCGCCGGGACGCGCAGGCTGCACGGTATGTCCTCCGCTGCCGCCCAGCCCAGCCCCACCGCTGCGGGCGTAGACACAGCATCTGAAGTCACCACCTTTGCACCTTCCTCCCACCCTTCCTCACCACATGGGAGAGAGGCACCGGGAGCCCCCCACCGCCCACACCGCACACCCAGGCGCGCGGAGAGGGGACGTGGAGGTTGCACAGCCGTTACGTGTGTCACTTGTTGGATGCCAAAACCCCACGTGTTTGGAGAGAAAAGCTCACCTAATATTTAGCACTGCTTGTTAACAAATGGAATAAGGTATTCAGGGCATATTTTCCTTATTGAGGGTGGGAGGGAAATTATGGAGAATGTATTGCTTTGTAGACAAAGCTGAATTTATAGGTTAGTAAAGAGGTTTTAAAATTACCTCACAGATCATTTTTATTGTTGCAATTATTTTAGCTACACAATACCCACTTCTAAATGTATTTCTAATATGAAAGAACATTTATAACTCCCCACTTATGGCTGATCTGCCATAGATAAGAAATAGGTTATAAGCTTTGCATTAATACAAGAACTCACAAATATTTTTTCCTGGAATGCCTGCACTCTTTACTTCCTTGGTTTTCATACACTGTCACCTGCTGTCAGCCAATATTGTTATCTGCTGTCCCCGCTGTGTTGTGACTAGATCAGAACTTTTGTCTTTCTTGTTTGTGTTGACTGATGTAGAAAAACCACTCTTCACCCGCGATGCATCACAGCTGAAGGGGACTTTCCTCAGCACAACTCTTAAGAAAAGCAACATGGGTTTTGGATTTACCATCATTGGTGGGGATGAGCCGGATGAGTTTCTCCAGGTGAAGAGTGTAATTCCTGATGGGCCTGCAGCACAAGATGGGAAAATGGAAACAGGTAATTCAGATGGTTCCTCTGTTCTTTTGTATGAGGAGTAGAATGAGACATAGCTTTTGAGACTCACTCTCTCTGTGAACGCATATGTTTTTCCATATTACCTTCTCTGTTAATGTGTAGTCTGTCTGCTTTATAAGATAAACTTCTCAGATAAAACTTTCTTGTAATTTTTTCTTTCTAGTAATGCCAAGTAGCTTTTTTTTCCCATTTCACAATATTTTAAGGGAGAAAAGATCTTTGCATTGTCCTACATAAAAATGGGATGTGATATTCTTTGGTTTATAGGCTGTTTGCTCAAGGGGAGTCTGTGCATGGGAAAAAAAAGAGACACACAGAGAAAGCACAGACTACTAAGTGCGAATTTATTTCTTTAGAAAGGATGGTTTTGCAAAATAATTAAGGTCGATTTTGATCCAACATTGTTCTCATTAGAACCATCAAAACAAGAGTTTTCAGTGTGGCATATGGACACGTAGGCATCTGTGGCCTACTAATAAAGAATCTGTGAAAACTAACTAAATAAAAGAATCTTCCTCTGAAGAGATTTAAACCTGCTCTTAAGATCTAGACCACCACTGGAAATATTTTCACGTCCACAGATTGATAAAGATTGCAAACCACTCTCTTAAAAGTTTGGAGGGTCACAGCAGGTCTATGTATGGATGAAACATTTTTGGAGGAAGGTGAACTCAGTTTCCAAACCAGCTATCATCTCCTGTAGGAGAAGACAATGAAAGAATAATAGAATAATTTCAGTTGGCAAGGACTTCCAGTCACCAACCTCCTGCTCAAAGCAGGGCTAACTTCGTGGTTGGATCAGGTTACTCAGGGCTTCATCCATGGGACTTTAGAAAATTTTGTAGGATGGAGCTCCCACAGCCTCTGTGGGCTCCTGTCCCAATACTTAACCACTCTCATGGTGAAGATTTTTGTTCTTTAGATCCAACTGAGATTTCCACTGGTGCAATTGATTACCAGTGTCTGTAGTCCTGTGTTCGTGCAGCCCTGTCGCTCTGCGCCGTCTCTCCCCAGCAGTCCTTGTTCCTCAGGTAATAGTCAGGCTGCACATTGGTACTGGGATATGTGCATAATTTTTCCTTCCATTTCTCACCAAGACTTTATAGAAGAAATTCTAGTTTGGGATTTATGTTGTCTCTGCAGAAAACCAAGTTCATGGTGGCCAGAGTCACTGTGAAGGTAAGAGAATTTCCTAGCCTGTGACAGGTCGTCGTGGATGGACCACAGCAGCAGAGCAGGATCCTTTTAGTGTGTTACAGTATAGGAGGCAGACACATAAACACACACAGGCACCAATAACGTGGGTGGAATAGTCCCAAGTGATTCTTCTGGAAATTTCCTTTCATCCTTCTTTTGTCATAGCAAAGAAATTATCTGGACTACCGTATGTCAGAATAAATCACCCTGAACTCTAGTTTATTCTGTAGGACTCTCCAGGACTTTGCAAGTAGGAAGTGTGAAGGTTGTGAAAAACATTATTTTTAACACACAGCAATTTGCTTCAAGTCTTATATTACAGCTGGCATGATGTTTCTGATGCCAAATAGATAAACAGATAATTTATATAACAAAGTAAAACGTAAGAAAGAAGTAGGATATAGGTTGTTGACATTGGTTTTATAAAAAAGGTTAGTCTAACAGCTTTTTAATTCTCAGTTCTGTCTGCCATTTTAACTTAATGCAATTTGGCTCCCAAAGGCAAAATTAAATTAGCTGATTAAGTGAACAAAGGATACAACAGACTTCCTGAAGTTCAGGAGATTTTAGTAACGTGAACTTCATTTTTCCTAATATTTTCGTATCACCTTATACAATGCACGAGACATTTTCCTTGCTTGTCATGGTTTAGCATTCTCAGATCCAGCACTCAAATACAGTTACATGCTAATCCATCTGAAGTGTGGGCTGGTTACTGGTGAACTTCATATGGGGTTCTCTTCTCTGGAAAAGAGAGTATCCTTGCAGCGTACTTAAATTTTGATGTTGAAATTGAATATGAGTGTCATAATACTATTGATGGTGATTGTTGTAGTCACAGATTGTGATGGAAATATATAGGAAAAATTTGCTTTAAAGTACATAGAAAAAACATTGATTTTTTTTTCCAAGGTAATTAATTCAACTGTATTAAGAATGCAAGACAGAAATGTGCATTCAAATATATAATCACTCTATAATTATGTGCACCCGATATGTGCAAAATTACATCTCAGAATAAATTCTGGCCTCAGATGTCTTCATTTTTGAGAGGAGTGACAGAGTTCTGATGTAAAGTAATTGGAGAATCTCAGGCTAGATTGTGGCATCTAACATGGTTTCTGTGAACATTTGAAGTGATTTCTAAATATGATAATGGTAAAATGAAAAAAGATATTTAAGGTCAGAATATTTATAGAAGTACTGTTCAGCAACATGCTTCTAGTTCCTGATGTCCAATCCTTTTCACACTTCCTGCAGTAGGATTTCTCTCCCTATTCAGCCATTTTACAATCTAAACAACTGGAGAGATGAAAGTCTCCCAGGTTCCATCAATAGCATTTTGTTCATAAAGCCGTTAAAATCTTATGTTTTAAAACTATTTGAAAATATATATATCTCTTTTGTTTGTTAGGTAGGCATCATTGGATGATGAATAGAGCTTTTAAAATAGATTTTATTTATTCTTTTGACATGAATTGTGTGGTGGTGTGCAATTTACGGGCGCTTCAGCTATGATCACAGTCAAAGCAGGCTTTGATAAATGATCAAAATATCATATTGTGGCAGTAGGGCATCATAGTAGAAAGCTTGAGGACAGTGGCACTATGATCTGTGAAGCAACACGGGTGTAAGGGATAACCACAGGTGCTGGTGGTCCCAGCTGTAATACACCTCTGGAGCCTTTCCCTTGCAAGGCTGATGCTACTTTTTTGGCCAAGTGGTAAACAAAATCCCAGTGGTTTAGACCTGCATCAGATACGGGGAAAAAAGGAAGAAAAGACACCATCTCCACCTTATCTGATCTTGGCCACAGGCTGAAGTCACTAGTGCTGTCCTTTATCCTAATTGCTAAAGAAACAAGCTCATAGAAAACTAATACTGTAACTTCGATTTACTTCTCCACCTAAAATCTAATTTAGGAGTCAGATACAAATGCTGTTCAAAAAGAAGGGTGAATCTATGTAAGATGTTATTGCCACACCTTTAACGTGATCACAACACAGTGATTTCACCTGCAGGTTTCAAAACGAAACAGTTTTGGATTTCACGCCCTGGAACATGGAAGCAGCTGCCTGACAGTGACTCGGCATTGCTGTGATGCTATGAAACAATTAAAGCAGTGAGGCAAACTGCGTGCACTGAGGTGAAACAAGAGATATCTGAGGTCCTGGTGATCTAACACCACCACTTAGTGCCCAGTGCTGGGCAGTAAGAGGTAGCTATAGTTGTCCCAGACCCACAACAAACCTCACAAGCAGACTCAGAGGAACCACATCTCAGTGGATGAGTCAAAAACAGACAAAATTACATTCCTGATCCCATTTGCCAGATGTTTCCGAATTCCTAAGGGTTATTATGCCCTCGTGTAAATCTAGCATCTGTGAGCTAATGGCTGTTAATAATACTGCAAATGCCTTTCTAGGACATGTTTTAGCGTTTGGAGCTCAATCAAGCTGCTGGATATGAACATTACACCCCACAGCATCTCTGTCTACCTCAAGACAGCCTAGGAGCTGATACCACATTCTTTCCTGAGAGGTTACATTGCTTTGTCTTGTCTGAAGCCTCACGCTGCCAGTAGAAAACTGTCTGCATTTAAGAGGCCCCTGCATCCCATTAAAATGCTGAGTGAATGTCATTGGTAAAAGACTGCATCTACATGAAAAGATTTTTATACAGTGAGTGATTTTGAATGACTGCTGTTCTAAGGCAAACATTTAGGCCTGCGGCTGAGTCAGATAAAAGCTCAAGCTGCAAAGGCAGAAACTTTCCTACAATTCTCAAGGTTATTCAATGGACTAGATAAACCGAAACACTCCCACATGATCGAGCTCAGGAAAGATTCTTACTCTGAGCATTTCAGCGAGTTCCAGTTCCTTTGGTGAAGGTTTCCAGGAAGCAGCTCAAAGACATGGTGCACAAGTGATTAATTGAGTCATTAATTGAGTCTGTTGATGGCCCTTCTGACTGATGAATAGCTATGGTCATTGCAGATTGAACTTTCAAGAAACGTACATACATCTGTGATGAATTGTTGTAGCTCAACAGTGTGAATCAAGAAATGGGAAACATGTTCTTTCATTTCATCAGCCAAGCATACACTTGGCCAGCTCTAAGATGCTAAATCATCTGCAAACAATGCAGACTTGGGATTTTTTAGATGCTATTCTCTCAGGAATGGTAGCTTCACTATAGAGATAAAAATTCATAACTGTAAGATGAGGTTCTATAACAGATACAGATGTCTAGACAGGTGTCTGGACAGGTAGTCTACACCTACCATATGAGTGGACATCTACCACTTCTAGATAACTGTTGCATTTTTACAAGTTCAAACAGATCCTTAATTCTGTTCCCTGTTTGTCCGTTGTCAGTTCAGATGAACAAACCATTATCTCACCTAATGTCCAATCAGATGAGAAGCAAGCTGTCCAGTTTCAGAAACACCAGAAAAAGTGAACTATGTATGCACAAGGAATGCCTTCAATCCAAAGAAGAAAACATGGTAAAATTACAACACACACACACACACACACACACACAAAAGTTTCAGTCATCTGGGAATGTGAATACTGTCAGAATATCACTACAGGACTCAGTGTCTCACGAGCACACACCACTGTACCTATCTTCTTTTTCAAACAGCTCAAGTCTCTTTCATGTGCAATCAGTCAAGATCCATCTGACTATATTCCCTTTTACAATATTCCTTCTCCACGGTAGCTGACTGTTTACCGCAGTTGTCATCTCAAGAAGTTCACTGACCAGGAGCTCAGTGAGGAACTGGTCACAGACATATGTAGGATTTAATTTCCACAATACCAGAAGCTGGCTGAAGTTTAGTTAGCTCACCTCCCTGACACCCTATTACCACCTCATTTGGTGGCATCAGGAAGACTGGCCTCCCCAAATGAAAGCATTGCATTAGGAACATGGGAGATTGTTCTACTCATTGGACTGCTGAGGAAGGAGTATCTTTTCATTATCCTTATGCTAAACCACTCTTTTAACATACACCAAGACCTCACCAAGTGTCAGCCTTGCAGCTGCAAGTTTATGCCACATGGCAGGTCTGTGAGAGTGGGGCAGCAAGCATAAAACCAGCTTGTGTTATCAACCTCCGTCAGTACCCTTGCTTTGTTTGGGAGCTAGGATGTTTCATCTGAACCAGCAGTGGTCTTTTGTCTCCCCATTTCAGTCTAGTTAAGACCAAAGATCTCTCTCTCTTCAGATGTTGTTATTAATCCCATGGAGTTAAGGGAAGGAAAACTAACTGTTTGGGAAGTAACTAGCAGCAACAACAAAAATGTTGCAGGCATCATGGAGAGTGAGAATTCCTCCCACCCGTGTTAGGCCAGTCGGTGTGGATCTGTGCTATGTTTACTGCTTGTGTTCCTACTCCTTACAGCACCAACAAATGAAGAAACAGTGCAAAATACAGCAGAAACAGTATATTTTCATGATGTGCAACCAAAATCACCGCATTCTCTGTTCAGCCACGACACCTACAGTTCCTTTCACCAGTGATACGGGTTACATTTTTCCGTTTGTGAGCCAAACCAGGAGGAACCATTTGTTAAAACCTCAATGTGGATTTCTAAAACCAGTCTTCTTTCATTTCACAATTTAATTTGGCTTTTCAGGGAGGGGAGATTGAGAGGGTATTGGCACTGGAACTGCAATGTGAATGCTGTGGTCTTTACACCCTACATGAGGATGGAGCTAATGGATGCCCTCCTAGTTCATAGCTGAGACGAATGGCCATCTAGGGGCTGCACTTCACGTTTTTTTTCTTTGTGCAGTACACAGCATCCCACCTCATCCAATCCACTTTATATTTTGCACCATAAAAGCTTACATATCTCATGTAACTAATGCCAAGACCGTTCGAGAAGTATATGGGTACAATTAACCCTGACTTTTGAGAATCTTCCCACAGTAGACTGATGCAGTGTTGCTAGTCTTCACAATTTTACCCTGAATCTCTATGTAACCAGAATTCTTTAAAGAGCAACTCTTTTTTTTTTTTTTAAAGAGGACTAAATGTGAATCTTAACTTCCATTTTAAAAGATAGAAGTTTCTGTTCTCCTAGTTGCTATCTGTTCTGCCCAATACAGCGTTAGAGCTCTGAAGTATGACCACATTATACTTAAGAGGTTTCAAACAGAAAGCAAAGAAAAAAAATGGCAATTTTACTGTTTATTTGAAAGGGATATGACTTGTGGTTTTGAATACTTGATGGTGACAGTAAAAATAATACTTGCATTTTAGGAACATTAATAGCAATGAAAAGCTTGGTAGCAGAAAGATATTATTCTTTTTTCAATACCCCTTTCCTTCCTATTTTAAAGTAGACAATTCATTGAACTCCGCATGTAAATAGATAGACCAGAAGATAGCACTTATGTTGCTAGAAATTGTTAGCACTTGTGCTATTTTTTTCTAATATTAATTTTCCATTATATTTTTTTTGTTGTTTTTATTGCTTTCATATAAAATGAACTTGCTACAGTGGTCACAGTAGTATCTGTAAATTGCTTTTCACATTAACCAAAGACCTGGGAGAAGTGTTTACTTCTGTGAAAAGTTACTGAATTTTAATCTTCATGAGGTTCCTATTTTAGTGTTTTCTTCACATTTTTATTCTTTTGGTACTCACTAGTTTGTTAGGTACTCATTGGATGATAACCAGAACAGAGACGAGCCTAGATTAAAAAATTTGTATCCATATTTTGTATACCACATGCTGTTACTGTCTACATCCAAGGTCTTTGTGTGCATCTTGTCAGATTTCTTTGGTTGGCTGGTGTGATATTCAATAGCCTTGTGTTCTCCCTGAGGTTCAGAAAATCCATATGTCGCTATCTGTTCTGCCTGATACAGTTAGAGCTTGAGTCCATGTTGCCTATCTATCAAGCTACTGAGCATTCATTAAGCACTGCATACAAACTTTCACTTTAAAACCGTTGCACTTTGCATAAATATTCCTCGAGGTATGAAGAGAGCTATTGATTTTTCTTAGCCCTGTCATTTGGCTATTCCCTTGAAGTCTTCAATTAAAATTATTTATACAAACTGGAAGAGCAATTAACAGCAGAGCATCTAACCTGGATTACAAAATGCTTCTGAAAATGGACAGTAAAATTCTTTTAAGAAAAATATACTTAGGCACTTCTTGTCTTCACCTCACATACTGTCTCTCTTCATGGGATGATTCTTTTTCTGCGTTACTGGTACAAATGGGACTTGGTGATCTCTGACTCATGTCTTGGTTTTTAGCCCTGAAGTTTGCTATAATTTAAAAATTTCAGGAGTCTTCTGTCACAAGCTTTAGGCTCGAGGTGGTTCAAAGCATCACATTAAGGAACGTAGATCTCCAAGTATGGTGTCAATAGGGAGCGAAGGGTTGCCTCCAGCAGAGAACTGAGTCTACCAACATTTGGGATCCAATTCAGCTGTGTAAATGGAGGTGTCCAGTGCCATTAAAAGTGCCAGAGATCCCACCTAGCCTCCTCCTGCCCTTCCAGGCAGCAGTCTCTTCTAAGTCCTGTGTCATACCTGCAAGTCCCATATGAACATCTCAAGTGCCCAAGGCTGTTGTAAATGATGTTAGACGCCTACTTAAACAACCACATTCCTCCTCAAACACTTAAGAGGAGTGTGTTAATAGACTCCTCTGTTTTTCCTTATCTCTATTATAGCAAGCAGTGATTGATTCATTACTGTAATAACCCTTTTCTGACAATTTTAAAGATAGTTGTTTCCCCTAGCCTAATTCAAAGTTCACACTTGTGGTTTTATGAACACTAAAAAGAAGTGGCAAAAACCCTTTTAAACTTAATAGGTTTAATTTTCACTCATTTCACCATTCAAAGAACATTGATGGTTGAGTTCAGCTGTATACTGGTGATTACAAATTAATTTTCATCTTCAGCACTTATAATATTTTGGTTCAGATATTATTGGTGCCCATAAAATATATACCAATACTAGGATCGAATAATATATGTAACTTGTTTTCTTTCCTATAGTGACTCTTCTTCAGAAAACTCATTTTTTTCAAGTACAGATAATACAAAGAAATGCAGCAGGAATCTGAAAAGAACAGCAATCTTTCATTTTTCTTTGATAAAATCCGTATTTATACACAGGAGAAAACTCATAACATGCAAGGTTTATGGTGCATTTCATTTTGAAAGAAATTCACATTTGTTGACACTATGTTTTGATCTATGTTTATCAGTCCTAAGAATGATAATACGTGCTTGCTACTTGAAACAGTAAAATACTGGACATCTAAATAGGTGAAGTTCTGGCACATGTAAGTGTGCCGCATAGTCTTCTGCAGAAGAAAATATATAAGCAGGTCTGCTTATATGTAATACGTTAACTCTAATGGCTAAGGCATTAGAGCAACTCCTCCCGCACCAAATGTAGAAAGTTGAACATGCTTTATTAGAGATGGCTGAGGTCTGAACATGTCCAGCAATTCCAGATTCCATGTACAGCACTTGCTATCTTTTTTATCTGGCTGCTTCACCTTTGACCAGATTTCCTCTGCAGTTATGTTTTTATTTAACCCAGAAACCAAAGGTGAAGCGATTTGATGGGAAGAGAGGGCATAATGCAGATACAATCTATGATGATATATTATGGACAAATGGAACACGATCCATGTACACAGGACATACACACTCTGTTTAATCTAAGCCACCAGTCTCGGTCTCTGTAACAAGAGTAAATGGAGATCTTCTGATGCTCAAAGGTGACATATCTTTAGCAGAGGATGAGATAATACAGAAATCAAGAAACATAGTAAAGTAAAATACAAAAGAGTGAAGGTGAAAAAGCAGAGAGAGTATTTGGAATGCGAACTGTTCAAGTACGTTCAGCCTCACTGTTCTATTAATTCAAGATCCAACTCCATGGAAAACATGGCTATAAAGGCCAAAAGCATAGACAAGGGTACTGAAACTATGTCATACATATTGCACTATGCAAAATAAGAAGGCAGAAGAGATGTTAAATAATTTTTTTCTGTCTACTATCACATACTAACATACTTTTATCCCCTTTTACTCTTCATATTGTCATACTCCAAACCAGTGTGTATGACAAGTCTCAGAAGCCCTAAATTCATTCTTCGATCTAAACTCCATCATACAAAATCTGCAGATTCCGCTATTAGGATATTTAACATAGGCCAGGAGATGATAAATATATTGTCATGATCCTCACATTTATTAGGACAATTTTTGTAAATTTTGCAAGTTGCCAGTTGAGTAAGCAGTGTGCAATGAACTCAGTGGCTGCCAAAAATGCTGCAGTTGCAGAAATAACTTTTCTCCTATCAAATGTAATTAACATCTATCTCGCATGATTTGGCTATTTGTATGAAAGACAAAAATATACATTGAAAATAATAGTCATCATCTTCTCATGTACCATTTCATTCAATAAATAATGACATCTTCTTGCTTAACAAGAAGAATGATCTGGGAACGGGGAAAGAGCTTCTTTCTATATAAAGAGATGACAGGGAAAGTGAGAACTTCATATTGCAGTAATGAAATTAATAACCTAGAACTATATTTTTCAATATCATCAGACATGCCACCTTCGATTTTCTTTTAATTTTGTTGTTTTGTCATATAGGACTTTATTATACCATTCAATTATCAAAACAAAAAGTAAACATTTAGCTGAGTGTCAGATTTTTGTTCATTTTGTATTAAAAATTAAATAGATTAAAAATGCATAGTCACCTCTGCCTCCACATTTGTACAACCAAATACAATCTCTATGTATACTAAAATCTGAGAGTTCAGAAATTCAGCTCTTCATTTGCCTTTAACTATTCTTTGAGCATAAATTTTAAAGCTAAAATTTAAAGCAAATTTTGAACCCTTTGAAAATTTAAGAATGAATTAAGTAATGACTTTAAAGTCAATACAATTTCTGCTGTATATTTAGAATGGGGAATATCTTTCTTAACAGTTAACAAATATTTTACTTGAACAAATTAGTTAAAATCCCTGAATTTCCCCATCCAAGAGGAGAAATAGTCATTTTAGAACTTTGTAAAGTCCAATAATTATTGCAGTTGGCAACTCTCATCACCACTACTACAAATGTTAGTGAAGAGAAGCCTAATGGAATTCAAAGTAAGATATTTAGGCTGACTACTATACATGTCCAATTGTGAAGTATACATTAAAACAGGAATCTGTGCTCAATAGCAAGTAGATCAATTTTTTGTCAGTGTTCTGAGTTTTTCATTTGATGCATGGCATAAAGAAAAAATATCCAGAGTTGCATTAGAGATGAAGAAACATTTCCAGGCATATAAATCATATTCCAGGAGCTTTGCGAACCTTTAACTAATGGAGGTTACAGAGACATTTCAGGCAATTTTGTTATGAGTTCACTTCTAAAGCATCTTTCACTGTCTGTTGCTGGAAAGGGGATATTAGCATGGATGCACCTCTCATCCGACCCTGTTTAGCTCTTCACGTAGCCTTTGGAAGAAGAGCAAAGTTTATTCCAGCGCTCATGCAACTGCCTCTTTGTAATTGATGATTCTGACATTTTAAAAAATGGCTTGTTTGTTTAAAAACCTGTAATGAGAATTTCTCAATAACAGTAAGGAGCACTTTTCAAACCAGTAGGCGGGCATGAAGTTAATCCTGATGAAAAGTGAGAAGCCCCCGGAAAATTTCATCCAGCCTTTCCTCTCTCCACCCCACTAAAGTCTTCTCCCCTCAGCAGTCACATAAGTGCGATATTTATTCTGAGTTGGTGAAGGGCGGTGAAGCTCGAGATGCGATGCTGCTGCCGTATGCTCTGTGCATGCAGCCGCGGGGGGTTGCCCAGGCACCACTCGCTTCTGCTCATCTCCTCTTCCAGTAGATGCCACAGGGGAGCGGTGCTGTGGTGGTGGAGCCAGGCTCCCCTAAACCCCGCTCTTCCGTCGTGCCCAGATAAGTGTACAGGAGCTAGACAAATTTGTGGTGTCTGGAACTCAGACACCCAGGTCTCAGCTATCGGTCTCAGGAGGTGACTTGCGGGGGGGGGGAAGAGGGTCCCGTTTCCAGACGCTAGGTGCAGGACTGGGAGAAAACTGACTGGACTAGGATTTGCTGGAGCTGAAGATGTAACAATTTGTTTTTCTTCTGCAGGGAGGCAGGGAGAAAAGGCAGTAATTTTATGCTCAGAGATGGCTGGAGAGTGGGTGTTTATATGCCTGTGTGGGCACCTGTAGAAGGAGGCAGGAGAGGGGAGGACGAGATACTAAAGAAAAGAAGAAAAGGAGCTCTCTGAGAAAGGTCTGAGAGCAGTGGTGCGAGTCTAGAACTTTTAAACACTGACACTTTCACTCCTTTTGATGTATTGCTTTCTTCTTCAGCTCCTAATGAAAGTAAATTAAAATTCTTTGTATTCAACTGATTTATTCTGCATTAAAATCATCATCGTTGTATGCAGTATTTACTGAGACTTTCTTTGCCATACAGAGCATCACCTGTGGTACTGCTGAGGAAAAGTCAGATAATAGTGAACACCTCTTCTTTTCTTGATAGGTCTGTTCCTCGAGAATTTATTCGTAGGTTAATAGTGAGTCATGAAGCATGCTGGGTTATGCTGCTGCTCCATTATTCATGATCTTTTCTATTCCACCTGTACGTACACAAAATAACAAGTCTCAATAAGCAAAGGCTATCAGCAGTTGATGATTATTGGCCTGAAATTACACCTTTGAATCCTGCAAACCCATCAGCTCTGCAGAAGCTGGCAGGGTTGAGCTGGGGGGATGGGGGGTGGGGATGTAACACAGTGAAGGACTGAAAAGCAGAGGAAAAATTGGTGAGTTTGCTCTAGGGCAATTCAGAGAAAACAGGCAGCAGAAAGAGGTGGGATACTGGAAAAAGAGGAAATTGAGATAGTAATGGGAACCTGACAGTGCTTTCATGTCATGTAAGGGAGAGGTGCAGGTTGTAGTTTATAGGAACATCATTGTGATTGCATGGGAATGAAAGACACGCAAGATGTGCAGGGCAGCATTAATCATACCACCGTCACTAGCACGTTACTAGGATTATTCCCCTGATATTGGCCAGAGCCTCAGCCAGGGCACTCGGTACCCATCTTGTTCAGTTGAGCTCGGTTGACTTTCTTCCACTGAAACCTCTAGAAAAGTCCATGTACCACAAGGTGCCTGGTGGGCTCCGGCAGGTTGTCCTTAGGCAACTGGTGAGGAAGGCATCCAGACACAGCACAGACACTGCCTCTCGTCAGACCTCATCACTGGCACCAGAAATCACCCATGTATTTAACCTTGTTTAGTTAATGGGTGGGTGTGGGGGTAGATTCCTCTGTGAAATTCCATTTGAAATTCATGCAATGCTGCAGTGCTGCACATAGAACACAAAATATTCTCCACGTTTATGTGTTCATACTTTTTATATAATTTTTGAGGGTTCTTTTATTTTTGGGGGAGGTTGTTGTAACATAGACAAGAGAAGTTAAAAATAGTATTGTTTTACCTCTGGTCATTTTCCAGGCAGGTTAGAATGGCAGCATCATTACTCAGATTTCAAAAAAGCTTTCTGGTTTTTTTTGTAGGTTGTTTTTGGCAATCTGTTTAGTTTGTCTTATTCCAATTATTTTCTGTATATCAGACAGAGTATATTTTTTTAGGCCAAACTTGATTGCATCAAAAGGAAATGCAGTTGACTATTATATAAGAGATTCAAGTGTTGCTAATGCAGTTCCTACTTATTTTAAAAGTAGTTCTGAATTGTTTTGGGAAATCGGGATGATAATAAGAATTGCACTTGAAGAATTGAACAGCTCAGAGAAGTCTCACAATCGCTAGCCCTTGTTCTCCTGGGGGACTTCCACTTACCAGATGTCTTCTGGAAATACAGTGCAGCAGGAAACAGTCTAGGTGGTTCCTGGAGTGTGTGGAAGATAAATTCCTGACGTAGCTGGTGAGGAAGCCAACTAGGGAAGGAGCCCCACTGGACCTGTTGTTTGTGAACAGAGAAGGACTTACAGGTGATGTGATGGTTGGAGGCCGTCTTGGGCATAGCGATCACAAAATGGCAGAGTTTTCAGTTCTTGGAGAAGTAAGGAGGGGGATTAGTAGAACCGCCACCTCGGACTTCTGGAGGGCAGACTTCGGCATGTTTAGGAGACTGGTTGACAGAGTCCCTTGGGAGGCCCTTCCTGAAGGGCAGAGATGTCCAGGAAGGCTGAACATTCTTCAAGAAGGAAATCTTAAAGGCACAGGAGCAGGCTGTCCATATGTGCCAAAAGATGAGCCTGGCTGAACAGAGACCTTTGGCTGGAACTCAGGGAAAAAAAAAGAGTTCATGACATTTGGAAGAACAGGCAGGCAACTCTGGAGGACTACATGGGTGTTGTGAGGTTATGCAGGGAGAAAACTTCTCCTAGCTAACCCCAACCTAGAGAGAACTTCTCAGAAAACACACAGTTCTTTGTATAACCTCTTTTTACAAGCTATATCTTAACTTTCTGTTTATCAAAGCTCGTAATGATACGAATTTTCTTAAAGTTTGTAAGCAGTGTGTATGTTTGTAGTGTAGGTATAGGTATAGGTATAGATATAGTGGTCAGCATTACTGGAGCTCCAGCAGTGACACTGGTATCAGTGTTCCCCAAGGCTGCACAGCACCCCCAGTCTTTTTACAGCAACATCCTACACAACCATTTTCAAAGGCGTAATCTCAGCCAGAATTTCACCTGAGTCATCCAATTTTATGTCACACTTCCAAATACATACTTTTTCTAATCGCAGTCTGTTAGAGATAATCCATTATAAAACAATGGTATGCATATTGTATGTAGTACAGGTATCTGGATAAACCTAAAAGTGTTAAACAGATAGTAATATAAAATTGATTATAATACTAGCAAATGTTGAATGTGTATGACTAATTGCTTTTATATTCATATGCCTGTGGGTAGGTGTGCTGAACATGTATCTCTGTAAAATGTGTGAATAGATATACATTTATATATATATAAAATAAACATAAAATTGAGTCCATTTCAGAAAAAAAATGCAGCTGTTTCTAAGAACTAGGGGAGGTAGAGGAGCTATAATATTATATCATCATATCAAATAGTATTACAGACACATCACTGAGGGACTCTATGCTGTGGAGCAGTCACTTTTACAGTGATCAGCCTGGCCCCAGGGATATGGATTTTGACTCTCCCATGTAGAAATACATCCACATATAGATGTTAACTCATTTTGCATGTGTGTGTCAGAATTAGGAGCTAATTATCGTTCAGTATGATTTCTGTGTGATCCTTTATCTTGGGTTGACAGAAAAAGCTGAGCTTTCCCTGATTTGGGTCTTCTACCAGTTTCTTCCACCAGGAGTGGCACTGGCCACAGAAATCAATATCAAGACTCTCTTTCTCACACACATAACTGGAATGCAGCTGAGGGCGAGAGCCAGACCGAGTACAGAAAAAAGGAGGGGCTGGAATAAAGACACTAAAGCAAAGGATGAAATATAAAATATTATCTCAATAAAGACTGCATCAAAATCTGTTTGCACAATGCAGACACATTGAATGCATGTAGACAACCTTCAAACCATCACTTCCCAAATTTGAAAGTTTTCCTTTTGGGTATATAATAGATATCATAAAAGAGACTTGAAACAATCCCCCTCTGAGTCAAGACTGGAAGGGGAAAGTCAGGATTTAGTCAGTGCCTGATAGCCTGCCTATAGATACCATGGAAGCAGCCCTATCCAGTTAGCGAGCAGAGTGGTGCGTAATACCTTGTGCGGTATAATTGCATCTGATTCAACAGACTTCGGCAAGGTTTTGACTCCTTGCAGTGGCAGCAAGTTCTTCTCACAGATCTTAGGAATGACATGGGCTACCACGATTTTTTTGTGACCTGTTTGCATCTTGCAATAGTAGCTTTTAGGGACGGCCTATATATCGAACCTACTCCTTCAGAGTGATTTGAATTTCTCATGCACTTTAGCCTTATTATTATATTGCTATCAGTGATGGAATTAGATTTTCCTTTAATTCCTGATTTAGCTAGAAAAGAGAGAAATCACATTAAGCTTGTATGATTTTTATTCCTTTTTCTTTCACCTCTTTGCATTTCAGTCAACTTGATGCAACAGTATTAATTTGCCACTAAATGAAGGCACACCTCGTGTTTTTGTGTTTGAATTAGGCAGCACGTCTGTTTTTTAATTTGGGAGAGTGAAGGATTTGAGGAAATTGCAGAAAGCTCACATAACTAATTTCTCTTTTAATGGCAACGGCTTTTAATCTCTTTCACGTCTCGTTGGTTCTGAGCACATCTGGGTCTTACTTAGGTTTTCAAAGTCTTTGTTATGCCTCGAGAGCATCCTTCCCAAATGGATTCTATTTGTGCAAGTGAAAAAGAAGAATATATTATCAGTCATCTTAAATGGTCTTGCTTTTGCACATTGCCTTTAACTACACAAAAATAACCATACAGACAAGTACACTTGTTCTACTTCTTTTCGTAGTTGAGGGGAGGGGTAGAAGCCTTCAGTAGAAGAAATGTAGAAAGTGGGTAAGAACCAAGGTGGAAAAACATTTAATTAGAGTTCAAAGTAGAACCTGACAAGACTCCAGTGGAGGAGAAGCACATCTGTTATGAGCAAAGAGTTCTTCCCTGTGCATGCAGAAGACTTGGAATTAGACCTAAATGTCATCTTTGACATTACTCATTTTAAAGGCGGTATAATTTTTTGAATGCTAGGACACAGCCATTAATAAGTTTGGGGAACATGGTTTTTGTAAGATTATACAAATCCTAAGGCAAGGACTGTGCGAATATAGAACTGCCTTTCAGCTTCTTTGGCCAGCATGTGGGACAGTAGCCACTGATATTGGAGGGATTTATCCTACACTTTCTCCACACCACAATGTTTCTCCCTCCATTGATTCTAGTATTTGTTTTCTTTATTTCCATGTCACTTAAATGACATTATCAGTTCCAGTATTCCCAGCTCTCTTGTACTAGGCTGGATTCGAGGAATGTCTGGTGCTATGGAGCTCTTTCTAATAGCAACAGCCTAAAGCTGGACATAGAGGCAGATGGTCTCAGCTCTATCAGGGTAAAGGCTGTCCTGTGCCTTCAAGCCCAAGTGAACACAGCTGGAGGAAAATGTGCCACCTGTAGATATCAGCAACACTGCACCAAAGAAACTTTTATGCTTGCAGTTATATAAGTTCGGGATTGCCTCAGAATCCAAACACACTCTCCAGGTCGTAGGCTAGATGGGCCACTGATTCTCCTTCTAAATCACTACTCTTTTTGAAGCTAGCTGGAGCTATATGAATAAGTGTGAAAATATGCATACCTCTGTTCTCCAAAAGAAACTTTTAGAGAGTTCTACTATGAGTGATTTATGGTATTCAGAATTTTATCTGCAGGTCTTTGCGATAAATCCTGGAGGACAGTGAAGTCTGAGAAAGGAAATGGGTATGGTCACTGCAAATACCAAAGTTAGTGTCCTCTCTTTTTATGGTCTTTATCATATAACAACGTATAAACACAGTGAGAAGCATTCCACATTAGTTATCCCTAGAATATTAAATAATTCATAGAAGTAGTGTTGGTAATTGTACTATAGTGACATTAACAGCATGCTGTCAGACTTTTTCATTGCATAAACCTCCTCCACTGTCCCTGGTTAATCAGTGTGCTCCTTGCCATGATAATGCTAGCAGTGCTTTTACCATCCTTCTCTCGTGTGGGTTAATAATATACTTACTTTTGGAATGATAGTGAAAACACTGGGTAGTTTCATTCCCAATGGAAATAAAATGATAAAACTTTTCAGAATTTGTTTCTTCAGTGTTTAACTGTAATTCCAGTTATTTATTAACCCTGAAAATCCAGTCTTGACAATGTTTCAGTAGTAGTTTACAGTATTCCAGGTTCAGTAGGCATTAAATACATTGATTGATTCGTTCACCTACGTATATAAAATTTGTCAAAACTAAACAATATTGGTATTCCTTGCTGAGAAAAGCTAAAGGACTGCCAGTTTGGAAATGCTGTGATTTGTTTTCTAAATATTAACTGGGAACATAATATATAAACTTTCACTAGTAAAAAATAAGAAAAAAATATTATAAGAAAAAATATGATAATTATATTTTGTAATTACAACATTTAGTACATCATTTTCAATTATAGTAAAAGCTTGTTCTATTTTACAAATTGGTTTATTATCCTATGAACAGATACACATTCACCCTACTATATCCATTGTAAAATCCATGAAATCAAAACACACTAAGTCAAAAGCACTGAATTCATTCACCCAGCCATGCTTGACTTTGCTGATAGGGCAATTTTATTTATAGTGATGTCTCCCTTGTTAGTGTCAGCAGCCCCAGATTTGGTTTGAGTGATTCATAAAGACAATTTTGGGTTTCTTTTAATAAAACTGCATCTTCTTGATTATACTAAATGCAGAAAAAAATAAAATAGGAACCCTGCTTTTATTTTTGTACCTAGGGTTGTTTGAATTTTTTAGTTTAACCTTAGATGAGTTTCTTCTGATTGTAATGCCCATTGAAATTAATGACCGTGTCATTTCACTGTTATTTCTAAAAATCACACATATATACAGTTGACCCCTTGCTGTGTTTTTTTTGGTCTGGAAATTGCTTTCTGGTGGGGCATGTATGCGAGCATTGTGTGCACGCAAGCCTGAAAAATTTCATACTGGAACTGTCATAAGAAGCAAAAAGAACAAAAGCAGTTTTAATACAAATAGCCAGCCAATTTTTAAACATTGTCTTTTGGAGCAGGATTCACGAATAGACTCTGGGCTTTTTACACCTGCCTGAAGCAGGACAGGGCTCTTAGACACGTGGCCAGTTAGGATATTTTTAAAGACAGGGAAGAACAAAGCTCCCAGCACACATCAGTTTCTCTTCACTTTCTCTAGCACTCCGCTGCTGGCATTAACATCCCAAATTCCTCCTGCTCCTTCCGTTCCTGTTTCCCACTGCACACACGCTCATCCATTTCTCATCCTTAGTTATCTCCTGTCACTAATGTGCTGCATCCCTGCACATATCGTACTTTTACCCTTCTTTATGCACTTTTCATGCAGCGGATAGTTCTTAGAAGGAAGTTTGTGAAATGGCTATCCCATTTCCCACCATTTTCACAGGCTTACCAAATATGGGTAACTCGTGCATAAAATATGCTTGAGAGAAATTTTCTGTTTTCTGTCACTATGGCTACTATCTCCAATCAGATGGGAGACCACAATTTGCTCTCAATTTTTGACGGACACGGAAGCAATAGACTCTCAGGAGAGATGGTACCATCTACTTTGTCAGGAACAGGTTGGAAATACTGTATGGAAGCAAATGACAATAAGTGGTAGCCTTCTGAGGAAAAATTAGATATAATGAGCATTTTTGGAGGAGCTTTTAAGTACAGGCCACCCATGGGATGATTCACAGTGAGAGCAGTAGGAGATGGCAGGCAGACTGTGAGACTGCATTTTCAGTCTGAACAAACGGTCTCACACGGGATCACAGTCATTCATAATAACCCATTTTAATTTACTTTTATTCATTAGCTAATTAACAAATTAATAAATTCAAACATCCAGAAAATTAATTATTTTCTAATGAGGAAGATATGGTGTGTTCTCATACACAACAGAGGATTAATGCCCCCTTATATATAAAATCTGAGATTCGATGATTGAGCAGTAGTTGACGTATCCATAACGCAGTTTAGATTGTTGTAAGTGTTAGGATCCATGCATTAAGCTGAACCCCACATTGCACTGGAAAATCACAGAGTATTTACCCTGCAGTGCTGTTATTATTGTTCAAATATTTACTGCAGTGGAAATGAAGTCACAGCGAAGCTGTGACTCCTCAGTGCTATAAACCATACAAGAGAACTGCAAATTCTCATCTCTCTCTCGGAAAGCTTATAAACCAAAACAGAAAATAGGGAAGGTGAATGAGACATCCAGGGAGGCAGAATAGCTAGTGGGAGACTGGATAATCATCATAAAAGGAGAATGTGATTCTTAGCCATACAGCTATAAGGGTGAAAAGTGACCTTTGCCTAACCATCATAAGGCTGGAGTTTCCTGTGGGTTATAAAGCAGCCTTAAAGAAGGGGCTTGGTGGGACTTTTGTTAATAATTTTGCCTCCATCTCACCCAAAAATTATTATGCAAGCTGAATTTTGTAGTTTAGACTCAGTGTCGTATTCAGGAATGGGCTGGAAAAGAAAGCGTGAATTATTCAGTGGTGAAGGTGTTAAATTGTTTTGCAAAGAATAAAAATATATTGTCCTTGAAAATGAGTGCTTGGCAGTGAAAGAGGCTCTAGAGATATTAAGATAACATTTGCTTGGAAGGAAGGTCAGTTTGATAATACATTACCCTCTATTAACCTGGAAAAATACAGTAAAACCTGAGAGAACCAAAAGGAACTCCACTATTTCTCTTTGCCATACAATTTTGAAGGAACTAATATAGTTATACATGCCTGAAAAACTATTTAGTAGATTTTGGTGTAGAAATTATGTGAGAAGCTCTCTGAAGTAGAGGTAACTTTTATGCTGATGATTTTACTATCAAAAAAGATAAAATAGAGGTAATACGTAAGATAAGCATGTATCAACCTGAAGGTAGAACGGATTTTATAAAACTCTTAAGTAGAAAATGACTCATATGCTAGCCATACATTTGTATGAGAGATTTGTTAATGAATTGGTAATCAAAGATGACCCCATTTTAAATGCACTGATGTATTTATACCAGTGGACTACTAGTAAAAATCCACTTATTTAACTGGAAATTATTTCACTGTTTTGATACATTGAAATTCTGTTTGATACAAATGAAATGCTTCCTGTCTTTACTTCGGCATAAAAGCGTTAATGTGTAGTAACCCAGACTTCTTTGGAAGTATCTGTCTCTATCTCTGGAAGGTGCTGACCTTATAAATCCAGCTGACTGCTTTCGAGATACGGCAATA
This sequence comes from Dromas ardeola, assembly GCA_013398915.1. NCBI lineage: Eukaryota > Metazoa > Chordata > Aves > Charadriiformes > Dromadidae > Dromas > Dromas ardeola. Next base: position 35,868 of record VYZM01007112.1, on the reverse strand, counting down.
TTTGAGGATTTATATATATATGTACAAATATGAACGCATATATAGATATTCTGAATTTCTGGTTTGGCAAGACAGTAGATGCTCTGATAACTAGGATGAAGCAGTGAATGAGGATACAGTTCGTTACAACTGGCAGGATTAAGGACACAAGATATTTAGCCAGAATCGAATTCTTCAGCATAAAGTTTGGGAGTGAATTAATAGTGTTAATAGCGGTGTCTGGGACAACAGTAATAGTAAACATTTCTCATGGGAAGGATTTGGATGCATACTATTGTAATAGATTGGCCTTGCTAAACACTATGTCGTAGCAACACCTTCAGATTTGGTGCCTGGCGTTTGGCTCCGCACCCACGGTTCGGCTCAGAAATAACCATGCTGATTTTCAGAGGTGCCGAGTGCTGGCAGCTCCCATTGAGCTCAGTCAGCAGAATGTGGACCTGAGCAATGAATAGACAAAAAATCCACAAATCAAAGCTTTTAATCTTAGCTTTAAATTAAGTTAATGGACTAACTGATAGTGAAATCAGATTTGCGCTGGTCTCAGAGACGCAGCTGCTGAAGTTAGGCACCTGGATGAGCACTCTATGTGAGCATAGCAAGAAAAGCAGAGTATTGGTCAAGCAATGCTGAAAATCATGGTCTTAGTAAATAGATAACAGAATTATAAAACTGGGCTAGTTCTGGCAGTAATACTTACTTCAGTTACAGGGAATGTCCTCAGAAAATCTCTAAAATCAAAATGAACTTTCAAGTTGTACCTCTATAGATTTAGAATGGAGACTAATCCTACTTATCTGTCTTTGCACATGTTTTTTAAATCCAACTAACTGCTGTAACTTTCACTAAGTACTAATTTAGTATGTGAACTGTTATTGTTTGTCCTCATGGTGCTAGCATGACTCAAAGAAAGGAAAAAAACTCTGTTATTCCAAGTCACAAGCAAAATATAACTGCTCATTACTAAAAATACCCTATTACATATATATTTCAACATATAACGACATTTGTCTTTGCGCTGCAGCCTCTTTGTAAGTGCTCCATCTAGTTCCTCACCTCATTCATCTCCCTCTTTCCTTCCCGGCACTTTATGTCAAGAATTAGCGGGTTGCAATGATGTGCGGTCGACAATGCCGCTGAAAATGTCCTCCACCGGGGACAGGTGGCACATTGCCAGGGTCCCCGTGCGGGGACAGGGGCTGCTTGGTATTTACATCATGCTCTGCCATACCCTTATGCCTTTAGGCTGCTGGGAGGCTGGCTGAGCTACTTTCCTCCTCCCGGGAGCCATTACCTAGATAAATGTGATGCTCTGCGTACAGAAATAAAATGTTATGCGTACAAAAGCAAATGTGTTGTAAATTTTGACCTCCTTTTTTCTAAAGGAAAAAAAGAAGGGCTTCGTTTCTACATGAGACTCTGCACGCAGTGACACCTTTCAAAGCGATCCCAAATAGCTATGCAAACACGGCATACATTTTTTATCTTGCTCGTCAGATTCACTGATGTTTTGTCACGCAGTTCATTCACACCAGGCATTCAGGATGCAAAAGTAGTTCCTGCAAGCAAAACCTGGACAAAGCAGGCTTACATAATTTGTAAACAAAAGGCTGCCTTGAAAATTGGACCTTTTTCTTTTTATATGGTCTTGCCTCCAAATTACTTGTCATCTTTTAAATAATTACTTTTTTGTAAAGTGGCGGTTTTAACATCCATGCTATGCTTTCAAATGCTTGAAGTGAAATACTGTCTACCTAGGAAGAGAATGTGCCTGCTCTTTAGCACTTTGTGAACAGCATTCATTTAAGTATTCTTTCGCTATTGCTTTACTTACATTTTTATTCTGCAATGTTTCATGTTTACTGGATCAGCAAATAATCAAGGTCTTTAGATTTTTTTGGAATGCATTTTATCCCTCTCCCAAAAAAAAGTTAAATGCCTCTATTTAAATAGCTTTTACCACTATATGCAAAATACAAATAAAATGTAAATAGTTTCTTCTACTAATCCACATCTGCCTGGGTGTAATTACATGATACATGCTGGTTAAGCACAAAAATTTTGAATAGACAGCTTTTTAATTAGGCATGTGCATTGGGTCACACTAGAATTAAAATGCGTTCTAAAAAATTGATTGTATAAAAATGGCACCTGCTTACTCAACAGATCTGATTCTTGGGTAAAGTTGCAGACACGTGTCTGTGTCAGATCCTTCCCTTGGTTCTTGTAGAGGAAGCCAAGTTCAGAGCCAGGGTGCTCAGTCCTTCCAGTGATGGGGACAGATTTTAGCCCAAGCTAACCACTTGTATAATGACGTCTTGTAGAATTACTGACTTTCAAATGTGGCAAACAGCTGATTTACATCTGTTGCTCAGGTTTCATTAAGAGGACAAGTTAGGCCTGTCTAATGCAAGTTTGAGCACCTGAATGCATAGAAATGCATTTTGATTTCACTTTTTGTCAGATTTAGTAAATAATCATTTTTGTTACCTTGATTTTTTCCCCTGAACCTCAGTTCCCATAGTCCAGTGAGTGAAAGGAGGATCCATGGACAGTGGTCAGCACATGGGTAAAACTTTCTGTACGAGGTGAAGATTGGGAAATGGTTCTTCCGTGACAGTCTGAACAGAGATATTTTAATGGGCTGTTCAGTGTTCTCACCAGCAAGGGGTCCTGAAATTCTTTCTGAGTGCAGAGGCAGCTGAGCATTGTCTCCCAGCAGCTCTTTTCATTTCACTGTGGCTGCCACAGTGCTATCTATCAGATAAAGTTGTTATAAAGCTAATAATAAAGCGGTCAATTTTAAATTTAGCTCTTCCAGTCAGTAGCTATGGTTATTATATGCATGTACTTCTCCCCAGGTTACATTCTTGATACGTTCTAGCAGTTAATTTAATGTTCCTTTTTAAAAGAAATAAGTTACGATTTTCTTGGCAGGTATTTTAAGTATTTCAGTATTAATATGCAATAGTCATCTTACACTGCAATCTCCTTTAAGAAGTTATTATAATTCAGTAATTTTTATTTTAAAAATAAGAGTATTTACGTAATGAGTATTAACAAAAAGTAGGGCCAGATTTTTCAGAAAAAGATAAATCAGGCTACCGTGAACCCCAGGATCCTAGGTTTTATCTTTTGTCTACAAAAGTTATGCCGTGCAGATGTTAGCAGCTGGAGAGAAATTGATTTTACAAGGTCCTGTGGCAGGTCAGAGTACAAGAAAACAGAGAATTTTTGTTTATGCAGAACCTGTTGAAATCTTTTACATACAAAGATATTACTGTACATATTCATAACAAAAAATATTTATTCACGCATTGGATTAACACCTACAGCAGTTGGAAGGAAGTTGAGATTCAAAGTTTCAGAACATAATTTGGCTGCTACTGTTAAACTAAATGATCGCAGTAGTTGTCTGTGCTGCTACTAGTAACTGTACGTGCACGTGTAAAAATATCTCATTTCTAAAGGTTCTTCACCTCTTCCATGACCATCAGTCACGTGCTGTTGTTATGAAAATTACCCTCATGTTTCATATCTCAGTACTGGAAACATGCTAACACCTCTGAATTTATTATTAATGGGCTACAGTGCCAGAAATGTTGCAGCACTTTGCAGAAAGAGAAGACAAGGTCACTGCTGAGAAGTGACAGAAATAGCTAGTAATGACAGTAGATAGCGTGGGTGGGCAGGTGGAGGGAAAGCTTCAAGAATAAAGTAATCATGTGTTGTTAGTTCTGAAGCTCATGCAAAGTACGCATGTGCAGAATTTAGAGCATGTGGATGAGAAATGCAAGTGGGAATAAGTAATTCTGGAGAATTTGGTAGAGTTTACCAGGGTTATAAATGCAGCCAAAAAATGAATGCAGCCTGAGCCCTGCAGAGCTGGTGCTTCCTGCACTGACTTGCCAAACCATGGGCTGATTTAAGCTCCATTGCTATTGCCTTGTGCTGGCTGCAGGCAGGTAGCAGAGCTGTCTCTGCCCCCCACCAAATCACGGCATTCTGTCATATTTTAAGCACAGGAACACAGGTACTAAGAGCTTGATCCAAAACCCATCAGAATCAATGGAGACATTTCTACTAAACTTTGAATGTGGTCGTAAATTAACAACAATGATCTAATCTGCATTTTTTCCTCTCCATTCAGACTTTGAAGTTTAAAGGATTCTAAATAACAATAATAAGGGCAGTCCAGTAGGCAATTCAGTTCACTGGGGTACCATAAAAAATTCCAGCCAGGAAACTGAGTGTACAAGAAACAACAGTAATAAGAAATAAGCAAAGTATTTGTATACAAATGGTGGGAACACGGCTAAGAAAATGGAGGAACTTTATCTACTGGTGCAAGATGTGTATATAGACATTCTAGGGGTAATACAAACATAGCAGAAACAATATCTGGAGTCACTGAATAATATAGGTTCTTCAGAAAGGAGCAAAATAGAGGTGGTAGTATTACATGAAGCATTAGGATAATTTGTAATGAAATGAGTTGTCAATAAAACAGATTCTGTTTGGATCAAGAACTTCAACCATGAAAAAATTATTTTTGCGGAGTTAATGGTTGCCGAAAATCCCTGGGATGTCAGATTTGACTCTTCACATTACTGTAAAGAGGAATGTAAGTTAGAATCTGTCATTAGAGGATGTTGAATCTCACAAATATCTTCACCAGTTACTAAACCAACTGGTGAAATATGTGGATAACAAAACATAACCTTTAACCAAGCATTCAAGCATTAAACAAGCTTGTTAAAGATGTGAAATATTTGGGGCTTCATAGATATTTCTGTGAAGAAGACATCAAATTTCTTCAAGTGTAACATACTGTGTTGTATCTGACGACAAGGTACTAGGTTCAGCCATCCAGGAAGTCCTTTCCAGACCTATGTTCCTAAATTTGTCAGTTAATGCAAGACCCTTAAGTAAAGCAAAGGTAATTGTAAGACAATTTGACAAATTTGGTCTCTATCAGTATTCTCTAACATTCTTTGACTCAATGCAGAATTTGGACATTGGCTTCTGGACAGCAGAATCTGTTCTTGTGATAGTGTAGATGTTTGAGATGTAGGACAGGATATTTATTGTCTACTCTACTGGGTGTCTATCAAACCTGCCACTTCATCTAGAGAATCTCATTCAAATGCTTTCTCCATAGACCAGCCCTTCTGGTCTCCCTCATCCCTCAGCAGTCTCAAGTAAGTTGGGTTGGTACGATGTGTCTAGAGTTTGTACAGGCTAGTGAACAAGACAGAATTGGGGAGAGCACCCGATAGTGAGGACATTGAAGTACACAGATGTTCAGCCTGAAGAAGAGAAGACTCAGGAGGCTCTTATCAATGTATGTAAATACCTGAAGAGAGGGTGCAGAGAAGATGGAGCCAGGCTCTTTCCAGTGGTGCCCAGTGATAGGACCATCTGAACATCAGGAAACACTTTCTTACTGTGAGGGTGACCAAGCACCAAAACAGGTTGCCCAGAGACATTGTGGAGTCTCCCTCCTTGGAGATATTCAAAAGCCACCCGGACATGATCCTGGGCAACTGGTTCTGGGTGACCCTGCTTGAGCAGGGAGGTTGGACATCATTCAATCATTCTGTGATTCTGTTAGCAAGCTCCAGCCATTTTAGTAGGTTTAATTATAAAAGCCAAGCAAAGTTTAATGTTTAATATAAATGTTTTGCGTAACTTCAAAGATACCCACTCACTGTGAAACTGTGATTTCTGGAGGCAGACTATGGCTTGCTTAGAAAATCAGGCAGGAATTATAAAAAGGGTCGCTATTATGTTTGTCCATACGCACCCATTATTATTGGAAGCAGCAGGAGAGAACAGGCAGAAAAGATGCTGCAGGAATCATTCAGGGAGTTTTCCTGAAGTAGAGAGGTTTTGAACTTTGCATTAGCATGGCACTGACTCTGTAATGCTCTTATCTCTCTTTTCTTACCAAGTGCTGGGTACTTCTCTCTGTGTCAGCAATGAGGAACTCTCAGCCTGGAAAATGAGTTAGACTTGGAGAAACTCCTACAGTGCGGAGATTTACTTGAAGGATTTCTGAAATTAACCCCTTTTATTCCTCCTTCATGTCTCATGATCTGAAACTGTTTCTCCCCAGTTTAACACAACTCCACTGTAGGCATTTCTTTGAGTTGAACTTGGTAACTCATGCCTTTTTCCCCATTCCTCTTAACCTTCAGCCATATGTTCTCTATATGACAGTACAGCATTATGGGTGCCCAAACGGTTCAACTGTGAGTTACAACTTCAGAGTGTGCCTAGACATGCTATTCATGTTATACTTCAGAAACCACAAAGACCTTTAAAAATATTGATTCAGGAAATGCTGAAGAATTTTCTGCTGTCTGGTGAGGGATAATGCAGGGTCATTATTTGAAGGAGTTCTTAACCAAGACCTTCTAATGCTCATTTTTGCCTGTTTAGTGAGTGGGGAAGGGGATTAGTTGGCCTATATATTTCCTGACTGCACTCCTTGTGCAAAAGGTAATTTCTTTCCACTGAAGACCTATGTAATGTCAACTAGTTTATCTGATTTTCCGATTTATTAAAAACATAATGGTTTAAGTTTTAGATCACAACTAGTGCTGTACAAATGCATAAAGCGAAGGGGTGATTTACTTGCGCAACACAATAAATGCATTATTCCTTTTGCACCCTGCTTAAGTGTTGCAAGAGAGGATGAACAAACAGATTGGTCTCCTCCCACCACATATCTGCATTGCCAGCACTCAGGGAAATAAAGACTGCATGGATTAAAAAGTTGCAAGGGTACTATTAAGGCATAAGCTACTGAAACAGGAGCATGCATTGAAGAGGGCTCAGTTCAACAGTATCAGTCCTATTATGAGCAATGTCAGCCTCACTGCTAATGCGGGAGCCAGGGATGAGAATGCAGGTAAGATCTTTCTATACCAGGGCATGAGCAAATCACAATGAATTGCAGCCATTGCCACGATAACTTAATACAGTACATTCTTTCTCTCTTTTAAATCTTGACTTTTGAAAACTGTTTTACTCTCAGCTGCTTGAGACAGAAGCATTGGGGTTCTTTCAGCACTGCCTATGAAGTGATCTTACTGCATTTGCTTATAGTTTGTAATCTATTTATGATGCACATTTAAGACAGTATTTGCAGCTCCTAAGGTTTCTGTGAATAATATTCACAAACATTTAAACAAGGTCTCTTAGTACTTTTTCCCTAGACGCCCTCTGAAGAAATCTTTCTCTGAATCACAGTTTGTGCATATGCAATTAATTACTGTCAGACTGTGAGACAGGCTGGTCATGTGGGAATTGACCATTTCGTTTTCACATAGAAACAGCCTTTGCCTTTCGTTGCCACATAGAAACAGCCCTCGCACTGGCATCTTGATGATGCTCTTTTTTCCCTCAGTTTGCTTGCTTAGATCTTTTGATTGAAGTACTTGAAAGACATAATTTCATAAATACACTTCAAGCAATTCCACACAAACCACCTCATCCTCCCTTAATCATTTTCATTTTATTGCTGAATTTTCAAATACCATTAAAAAGCATTATGTTATGATAAGTCAATAATTGAACTGTGTACCTTGTAGACGTCTCACAGTGTTGTCTGCATAAATGATTTCTTGTTCCTAATTAATGGTAGGATACTAAGGTGATCTTCACTTAGAAAAGTACTTTAACTTGTGGAGTTCTCTAACCAAATATCGTTCTCCTTTATTATAAAGATGCAAACTGTTTTATTAAAGTGGAAACTGACAGTGGGTCATCAAACTATTCTGAATATTGTTTGTACTGATTATTGTTTGTACTGATTATTTGTTTTTATTTTAATATGCACCTTAACAGTACTGTAAAAAAAATATTTATTGCTATAAATATATAGATCTATTCTAACAACAAGAAGGAACTTGTACTTATTTCTAAAATTCTCAGTAACAGAAGCTGAAGCAGTTGGTGTATGAGCAATATGGAGACCCATAAATAGCCTGTTGACTTAAAGTATTCTGCTTTCTTATATGCGCTGACTGGTAACAATGTACTATACATGAGAAAAGATATGGAGGTAGAGGTGTTATATTTATTTTTATTTGACCAGCTGGTTCAGCTGGAAATACTAAACTGATTTTTCGACATTTGCCTAGATTATTCTAATAAAAAGCTATTATACCTAGCTACAAAATTTGTCCTGCCATTGTCCTTGAGCCATCATGGCTACAACAAAATGACACTTAAAATCTCTACGATATGCAAGATACGGTTTAGTTCATGCCTAGAATAGGAAATGACTGTAGTAGTCCTGGATGTCTGATGGCAAGTAATGACATTTAATAGGAAACTGTCAATATCATGATCAATGCAAAAAGTATTTCCTTATGCATATGCATGCACAGTCTTGCATCCCTATTCATTGATTCTTAAGTCCACGGGTACTTGCTATTTCCTTTTTATTTTTCCTTTTACTCTTCACCAAACAATGGTATTTCTTGATAACCAGCCCTCTAAGTAAACTTCCATTGTATCTTATAAAAAAGTAATCTGTAGACTACACTGAAAAGTAGTTAAGAAAAGGTGTATGTCTGGATCCAGCTTAATTCTCCAGCTGTGAGTTTCCACAGAAAAGAAGTAGCACTGTCATTGTCTATTTTTATTACATTTACTGGCGGACAAACTTCAATTTTTTGTCTTTACTATTTGAGTCAGCATGTTGATCTAATTTATTTTATTTTTTAGTAGAGTTCTATCTCATAAAAAAAAAAATCACTGCATATATAGTAACTGAAGTTGTCTCACGTTGTCACTATTTTTTCTTCTCTTTCTAGGTGATGTCATTGTCTATATTAATGAAGTTTGTGTCCTTGGACATACTCACGCAGATGTAGTCAAACTCTTCCAGTCTGTTCCTATTGGTCAGAGTGTCAACTTGGTGCTATGTCGTGGATACCCTTTGCCCTTTGATCCTGAAGATCCTGCCAACAGCATGGTGCCACCCCTTGCAGTAATGGAGAGGCCTCCGGTAGTGGTAAATGGAAGACATAACTATGAAACTTATTTGGAATACATTTCTAGGACTTCTCAGTCTGTTCCAGACGTAACAGATCGACCACCACACTCCTTGCACTCCATTCCAGCAGATAGTCAGCTTGATAGCACATTCCCACCACCTGCCCATGATGATAATGTATCAATGGCTTCTTCTGGGGCCACCCAAGCTGAACTCATGACCTTAACCATTGTGAAAGGGGCCCAGGGCTTTGGCTTCACTATAGCAGACAGTCCTACAGGACAGAGGGTGAAGCAAATTCTAGACATTCAGGGATGTCCTGGTTTGTGTGAAGGTGACCTCATTGTTGAGATCAACCAGCAGAATGTACAGAACCTGAGCCATGCAGAAGTAGTGGATATACTTAAAGAATGTCCTGTTGGAAGTGAAACTTCTTTGATTATCCATAGAGGAGGTAAGTTTGGAAAGTCTGTACAATTACGAAAATGTGTGTAAAAGGTTCTAAACCATAAGACATACATATACTCAATACATCCTTGTGTACTAGATTGGAAATTAATTTCCATGTTGTGGAAGGTAACACCATTGGTTCTGGAAAAGTGTGTCTGCAATTAAGTATCCTAGCCAAAATTTAACCGTTTGTTGTGGATTCCTTTTTGTGTTTTGAGTGTCAATGGTCCCACCTCTGTATGAGGGTAAAACTAGAGCAGTTCCAGACCTTTCACCCCATAATAGTTTTTATGGTGTCTGCAGCAAAAAATCTCATAGTCCCAAAGCAGTGCCGCAAGCTTTAGATATAATTATATAAATTGACTCATTAAGGTAGATCAAAATCAGAGCAATCTGTTAGCCCTTTACAAGGTTACTGGTTTTCATAAACCATTTTGCCTCCTTTTCCTTCATTGTAAAAGTATTGTGCAATAGTTGTTTTGTTTGTTTCTTGACCACAAAGTTCCATAGTATATTTTTCTCTGTTTTAAAAAAAATAACTTCTAGCAATTTAGTTTTTCTGACCAGCCTGACACAGTAAGCTTAAATATACACCACTGGAAGGGGAGAGTCAAGAGTTGTCTGTAAGGAAGCAATAACAGAAGAAGTCTTAATACCTTGACAGTGATAAGTAATTTCATAGCTTTCAATATTTTAGCCGAACAAATTTTCTTTGATGATTTGAGATGAGCATCCATCACAATTTATTATTACCTGAAGTGAGTAAAGATTTAATTTCCTTAATTAAAGGTCTTCGTTCATCTAAAGGCATTCTTATGTCACTGAATGTATGTTACTGTGTGCTTCAAAAGAAAAAAGGATTCTATACAAAAATACTAATTACTTTCCTTCTGAAGAGTGGAGGTTGGAAAGTGAAGCTTTAGTGTTTGCATATGCCAGATCCTTAGAACAAGGAATATAGTAGCATTTTGTCAAATATTAGAAATAATAAATATCAAGTGATTTAAATATCTGTAGATTCACATAGTCAATAAAGTATTTCTCATATCTATATTTAAAAGAAAGATTAATAACAGACAGAATCTGACATTTCTTTGGAATGAAGCCTAATTAAGAGTGATAAGTAAAGGCCAACTGATATCATTATAGTATATGAACTCGGAGAAAGTTAATTATTGTTGAGGTGCTATATTAGTTGATATTAAATCTGTTTTTATTTAACATCCATTAAGAATCTGGAGCAGTGGACTAAGCAACATTTTTTTCTGAAGATGCTTACAAATGAGGGAGAATTGCATAGGAAAAAAAATGTACAAAGGGGATTAAAAGGGTTAATGTAACCCCAAAAGATGGGATTTTATTTTGAAAAATGCAAGCTAATCCCCCTCTAGAGGAAAACAATTCAGAACACTAATCTTCAGAGAGAAGTGGAGTGTGAAATCCGGTATGCTGAACAAGCCTGAGTAATAATAGACAGGAAAATAGATATTTCAGCAATCAGTGCAGGACAGTACCAAAAAAGCCCTGAAGCAGCAACATACTCAAGCCCATGAGGATAATTCCTCACTCTCAAGAGAATTTCTTCTTAGAGCATCGATTCATGACCAAAACAAGTTGATCAACATGATAGTTTAACAAGTTCTGGTACATTAACTGAGCTGTGACTATTTTCTACACATTGCTGTGGCAAATAGGAGATACTGCACTGAGCTCAACCCTCAATAAAAGCAGTATAAATTTACACCATCTTGTCTTCTGTCAGGCCAAGTATGGAGGTACAGATAGTTACCCTAGCTCAGCTGACACAAAATACTAGGTCCAAATGCAATAACATGTTCCTGAGTCTTATTCCTCTGTTGCTGGGGCAGGGGTGGTTGGTTGCTTTACAGAATGCAGAGAAGGGAACAAGAGCATGTTTTGTTCATGGTAAAACAATGACTAAGACTAAAACAACTGTTTGGAAGTACTACAGAGTAATTAAACTTAATGGGATGATACAGAACAAGTGAAAGTTTACTTCTGTGCGTCAGAAATATGGAATATTCCTTAATGCAAGGTTGTTAGACTCTGAAATTAAAGAAAAGGCTTGTTTGTTTGAGTGATTCAAAAGAAGTGAAAAAATGTAGTGTATGAGACAAACCTACTCTACCTGAGAGATAGCTAAATCATAGCTTAATGGAAATATGAGAACTGTTTTAAGAGGACAACCTGTTTTTTTTCATAAATTCATAGGAAAAGGGAATCCATGTGACCAAATATGCATCTATAATGCAGGCAATGATATCTATGCTACTCATCAAGTCTCCTTTTATAGTTCCTGGGCAGAAACAGGCCTTTCTAGGGTGCGATTCATGTCATTCCAATGTAGATCTTTCAAATAAGTCAGGTGTACCCTAAAAGTATGTATTCTGTTTGACTGACTATAAAGGGAATTGACGATGACTGGTTCAGATGTATGTATCTATCCCACATGTTATGAATAAGAAACAGATGATAAGATTTGGTCATGTGAGATAATATGAATACAAAACAAAACTTAGAGAAACCTGCTATGATTATAAAATATTTAGTCTGTGACACCGAGAAGCAAGGCATACTTTCTCGTTACTCATGGATCCAATTTTTATTTTATTATCTCTAATGTGTAATGACACTTGAATAATATAATCCTTTTCCATCACTACCCTATGCATCCTGTCTTTAGCATCTCATTTTTAAGATTAAGACCAAAGTACTATTCCTGCCTGTGGAAGAAGAAGGCTGTGTTTTGCATAAGGTTGTGGGTTGTGTGTTGCCTCGTAATGTATTCTCTCTCTGATAAGAATATGGCCTGACTGCATAGTTCACTGTGGCAAATCCATTTTTGTAAGTGACTTAATTCCTCTCTCTCATCCAGCAATCTTATCTACATTGCAGACAAGAGACAGATCGACATTGGCTGAGATATAATCTCACTGTAGGAAAAAATCATCTACAGGAAAATATATGCTCTCCTATGTATATAGTATGCGCGCAACAGCGTTTAAAAAGTCATCGTCCCTCAAGCTTAGGAGATCAGCAGCCAGAGTATGCAGGGGAAGGAAAGGTCTGCATGTTTCAAATAGTTGGAGAGAATAGCAGTACTCAAATTTAAAGAGGCTGCTAAAGAAATCTAGCTGAACCAACACCAAACAGAGACTTGTCATGGGGTATGATCCAGCTTATAGTGTACGCATTTTAAAATTTCTAAAGCAGAAGTAGTAATTTACCTGCATGTTAAAAAAAAAACATGGAAATAATATCATTGTATGTCTAAGAAAATACTAAGCAGCACTTGTTTAGATGACAACTCTATGGCTAGAGATCTTACAATCTTCTTTCTGTTTATTAGTCAGGTTCTTTGCTAAACACAGATGCCCTGCTTAGTTCAATTTCTTTGCATCTGTTTTTGCTGACCAGCCATATAGTTTCCTTTGTTTACTATAAGTTGACAGAAGTGTTCATACTGAAAAAAAAATAAAATGCAAGGAAAAGATGGTGGGAAAGTGTTGCCTAAAAAAAAAAATGGAAAAATGAACAGAAAAAAAAGAAGGTAAGAAAAAGATATGAAATTGTTTGTTACCCAAACAGATTTACCGCTTTCTAGCTTTGCTTCAGCCTTCACAGTTCATCCTCAGCTTCTGCAGCAGTCTGTATTGAGTATAGGCTGCTGAAATAGCGTGGAAGAGCTCTCAAAATTCAGTCTTTCTGAATGTGGATAGAGCAGAAATTCTCCATTAGTCCAGAACTAATGAAAAACAGCATTAAGTGGTTGAAGTGGCATGTACCAAATTTATGTAGAGCAAAATATTCACTAACTAGGACATTAAAAATTGGTTTTGGCATGTTCTACTAAATGAGCTATCCAAATACCTGACATATGCCATCTCTTCTGGAAAGTACTTTGAAATATATAAACCTATAGACAGCATCCCAGCCCCAGAAATGTTCCTGTCTAAAAAAGAACTGACACATTCAGATGTAGGTCCATCAAGACTATGTCTGAAATACTGTTGTTAAGGAAATCTGAAGGCAACCCAGGACTGATTCATGGCAACTCCTAAACAAGTGCTGTGAGCAAAACATTAAAACTAAATACAAAAAGTGGAAGCCTGACAAAGTTCCTGTATCAGACAGCTATTTTATAATAGTGGTGGAATCCAAACAGACTCTGAGAAACTGAGACTGTTAGTACAAAATGGAGCCAGAGAACTGGTGTGCGGTCCATACTGATTAATTGTTAACCCACTCCAGGCATGGGACTGGAATAAGCCAGCAGCCAGTTTCACCCTGACGCGATGTGGGAGATAGCGTGGGCCACACACAATGTAAAATAGTCAAAGTGAGGAGGGAGAATTTAACAATGTAGATGTAAACTGTGAGAATAAAAGGATTACCAAGTATCTTTTTCAGATTTTGTATAAACCCCAGTAGAAGGTTTTAACTCCTTAAGACTGCTTACAGATACCAGTACGTCACATGAAGCATCAGTAATTTCCAAAACAGCCAGAAATTTCACAAAAAACATCTCTGCATATTCTAGTGAATAAACCTAGCCCCTCAAAATGAGCAGACTTCAACAGAAGGAATACTGACTACATTCTCGGTGCCCTTTCCATGGACTGATCTCAGATTTACCTCTACAACAGAGGTGAATGTATTTATTTTTTTTCCAGGCTTGCTATAAGATGTCTTTCAATTCCTCTGGTCAGGAAAGCTCATACATCTTTTTCTCCAAGTTGTCCTCTCTCTTGGGAAAGCTGCACAAGATAAAGCTGCAGGCAGCACCATCACCCTGCTAACACTAGTCTGGCCCAGGCAGTTCTGATCTCCTGGTTCCACGACCGCAGCCCGCCACTGAGGTCTCTGGAGCTTTAACTCGGCTTCTGCAGTTCTTCATTCAAAATATTAAGATAGCACCTGGTGCAGACTGGAGACCCTGTGTCTCATGGCTTGCTCATACCCAATTCAGGACTTTCTAGTCAACAGTACTGTGGGCTTGAAGAAATGAAATTGTTAGGAGGATGGTGTAGGTTTTTGATTTGGGACTTAATGGAGGTTTTCTATCATCCTACTGTCTCTACTCTTTTGCATTCTGAGTCATTGGTGATTTTTTTCTTTCTAGTTGCTTCCTAAAGGAACCCAGTCTTCGTTTAATTGCTTCTTATGGGTACTCTAAATTAATAGCTTCCTTCTGTTGTCTCTGACAAGAGATATTGGGAGATACAAGGTCTGACAGCTCTCCTGCTTTCTGCCATATTTTCTTCTCTCCGGACAGTTACTCCAACTGCACATTTACTCCGGATCCCTTTTCTCCCATTTCTTGAGAGTATTCTAATGTTGAGAGCAATTTATATCCATTTGTCAACATCTGCATTTTTAGCTCTGCTGTATTGTTAAATGACACGTGTATCTCTTGTTTGTGAGTTTAAGGAACATTTGATCCCACAAAGGGAATGTGCACATGAACCTAGTAGTGAACGACGGACCCATTTGAAGTGAACTATGTGAACCTTTGATACCTAGAAGGCAATGGCGTACATTTCTTCTGTCCAACATGGTGCTAAAACATCCTCTTTCAATTTGCTCTTTCCAATTTACCACACCGTTTTGCCTTGCCATCCTTCTCTGAAGTGCTCTGTTGTTCCTGGGCCTGTCTGCTTTAAAACTGATGGAAAACAAAGGTTTGTAGCTGACCTTTTCCCTTTCCATCTCAAAATCATGAGCTTTTATATGACATCATAAATTCAACAGTTTCCTCAGCATGACTTTTCTGTAAACGTATCCTTCTCATGCTGGCTTTTGAGTTGTTTCTTTTTTTTTCTCATTTTTGTTGCTGTTCTTAGCTAGCCATGCCAGAACTATTTAATGATCAAAAATATTGTGAGTCATGCTACATTGTCCACTTCATTGACTTTCCTGTTAGATGTCATGTTGCCCTTTTCCCCACCCCCAGCCTTGGCCACTTGTCCCTTCCTACCTTTCCTACATAGAAATCGATATTTTGTGCAAGATAGTTTCGTAACAGCCTTGTGGGAGGAGCAGTTGTCTTTCCTGTGTCAATTCCAGAAATAAGATCTTGGAAAGGTTTTTAGAAAATACTGTTGCCATACAAGAAATACTGCTGTTCTATTAACATAAATCCTGGGAAGCACCGATTTCCAGATTCATTTTTACAAGGCATGTCTCACCTTACAGAGTATCGTATTTTTAGCTGTGAGATATGTACTCTCCTAGTAACCTTCAAATTATTTACATCCTTTTTGTCCTACACATTGAGACTGTTTTATATTTTGGATTAACTTGAAATATTTTTAAGCATCTTGTTGTAATCATATGGTATGAAATCTATCTTAATAAATATTTTACATGTTATATGTTTAGTTTACATGTAAACTAAAAAATAAGTTACTTATATAGCCTAGTTTATGAAGGGATTCAATCTAAATCTTGTTAGTAAGAGAAATGGTAACCTCTCAGAAGCACAGGGAATGACAAATTTGAACAGAGGAAGTCATGGCAGGAGACCAGTTATCCTAAAATTCATACTAATGAGACTTTCATATTTTTTCTTGTGTAGCTCTGATTAGCAGTGAAACAGTGTGCAATTGCTTCCATATTTCTGAATAAAAGAAAAAGAAACCATAGACCTCTCTAATGAATATGGATTCCTGAAAAAATAGACATCAATAATAGTTAGTAGCTATTACACTGTATTAATGGAAGTAGTATTAATTGCATTGCGTTTCAAAGTGGTAGCGTTATGGGTTTGCTGCTTCTTTCTTGTTAATGTTTGTGCACTGTGTGGTACATTTGTGGATAATTTTGCAAAGCATTAGATAAATCTTTTTTACATATATTGCATAGAAGGTTTTTAATGACTATTAGCAAGCATTTGATTTCAAAAGTACTTTTATTGTTGGTGAAACTGTTTTCTAATGTAGGTTTATATGGTCTGTATTAAATCTGAACAGTGCTTCTGTTAAAACTTATGGGGACACTTCTCCTAGGGATGTGTGCGCCTGACTCTTGTTGACACTAAGACGAGTTAGTTTGCACACTGGAGAAATAGGTCCCTTTAGAAGACCTTTTAGCAAACAGAAATACAAGCGTGTAGACCTAGATTCTCATCATTGCACGTTATAAAGAGGTAACTGCTATTGCTCCAATGGCTAATTTGCCATTAAATTCTTATGCCCGAGAGGAGGCTACATACAGTAAGCAGTCAGATGTTATCATTATCAGGTCTACACAGAGACTTGCCATGCACCTAGGCTTTGTGCAGAGCTGCAGGAGCTCTGCCTTCAAGACAGGCAACTACTTGTCTCTGTTGAGGAGTGCAGGGCAAGTTTGTGTCTGGTGGCTGCAGCCCACGTCATTACTCGAACCCGAGAGCTCTACTGACAGCACTGCAGACTGATTTCAGTCTTACTGATATTACTGAATGAATGAATACTAATTGAAGAACAGTTTGCTTGAGAAAACAGAGTTTTTGGCTTGCCTACACTGGAATCTGGCCAGGCCAGAGAAGTTTCTCCTCTCTTCTTGCAAGCAGTATTATCAGAAAACTAACCAGGTTATCTTGGACTGCATATCTCAGTGAAAAATGGCATCTTTTGAAGCCAAATACCTCCCAAGCATGGTACATGGGAGAACCTACTGCAGTACTGGGGCATGAAGGAAGTTGTTTTTTTCCTAATTGCCCACAGTCTAGGCTCTGAGTGAATCTAGCCTTCCTCAGAGGAGATCTGGGAGATTTCAGCCTAAGGAGGGAGAATTACAGAGCTGGACTCTAAAAAAGTACCATACAACCTGTGCTTGTGTACTGAGGCATGTCTAAAGTTTAGTCTAAATGTGTTGAACAATGTTTCTGTTGGTTCAGTATAATGTAATGTCCTATTAAACAACATCTGTTGGGTTTCCAAATCTGTTGTCAAAGTACATTGTGGAGACGTTGTGACGTGGTGATTTGTAATATAGTGCAATATTTTATAGTAATAAAGTAAGCTAATACACTATGAAACAAGTGAGTACATTATCTATTGTGCTACAGACATGAGACACAGCACTGGGGAGATGGGAAGGTGTGATTTTCAGGCACTTCCTAAGCCACTTACAAAAGCCACAAAACTCTCTTGGCTCCTATGGTTTGCCCATCCAGAAAAAAATGCAGAAACTAAATTAGTCTTCTAAATGAGGTATTTATCCCTGTACAATTCCATAAGCAATTTTCTTTTACATTCTTAAAATGGGAAGGAAGGTTTAGCAATGGCTACACTTGCCCTCTATGTGTAATGCTCAACTTTTTTTATTTTTTTATAAACCAAGAGCATACATTTATTAAATACAACACTGCCCTTCTCAGGAAGCCTTTAGGTGAGTCATAATTCAAACACAATCAAAACCAGGATACATACACCTTTGCTGTGTCACCTTCAGATTACAGTCTAAAAAAGGACATAGAAGCCAAAGCTGTCAGGCACAAACTCTGAAAGTTGACTCCCAAGTGTGTCAAAACAGATTTCTGAAAGAAATAAATTGCTTTCCAAAGCCATATTTGTCATAACTTGGAACAGTATTTCAGCGTGTAAGAAACATACTGTGCAGTTTTCCTGTTTGATAAATGAGAAAAATCTTTACTTTTTTTTTATTTTGTACCTTCTATTACCATGAGCTAGAAGAAGGCAAGCTTTCTGTGCACACATTCCTAGAATCACCTTATTTTTACAGTATATTTCAGTTAGGTGCAAATTATATTTAATGGACTTTTCAGAATTTTTTTTTCTCTAATGTAACCATTTTTATTGCATTTCATGTGTTCTAGATAGAGAACTACTAAAGATCCTGTGATAATTAGAAAAAGACTCTATATGCATGAATTAAAGCATAGACTCAAAACCTTTGAATGAAAAATATTTTAATCATCTTTAAATTCATTTTCTCAATTAATTTCCATTTCCACAATGAGTTGGTTTTTTCCCCAGCAGAAAGTTTGCTAATATTTTAAAAGGATAAGTGATGACGATGATGATAGCAATAATAATAATACAGTTTTTCTTAAAGAATAAAAAAAAAAAAAATTAAGTAATACCTCAGGGATTAGTTAGCATCATAGAACAGGTTTATTGATTATGGGAAATACTGCGGTATTATCTGCATCTATTTTAATAGCTTAACTAAATACATTTGCCAACAGAAAGACAAGATCTATCCATGTGAAATAATTTCTGTATTTTGAACTGCTTGTTCTCAATAAATGTGATTAATTTAGGCATCTGGAGCCAAAGCAGTGCCTCTCTACTGCAGTATAACATTATCATATCTCTGAAGTAGTGCAGAAAACACTCTTATCTGTTCCTTAAGGAAAAAAAGGAATGACCAGTGGATAAACTTGTTCCGTTTTATTTTGTAAATATGATTCTAGTGGGATATTGTATCAGAAGATCCAGTTGCTCTTTTGCTTAGCTCTTCAGCCTCATGCTATTTATTTAACATGTTATGTTCTCAGGAACAAGTATCAGAAATTACTAAAAGAAGATGGAGAGATTCTGTCAGAGTAATTCAACTGTTACTAAAATAAAGGATGACTACATCACTGGGAGCTCCTAAATCAGTCCAGAGAGAAGTCAGGGGAACAGAAAAGTCCACAGGGCTTTGATCGGTGGCCAGTGAGAGCAAACAAATGTGGTAGAGCCAGAGACAGTCATCTCCATCCAATTTCTGCCCTTCTTCACTACTTTTTCCATTTTTACCTGGATCCTTCCTCAGTCTGTTTATTGCATGTTATTCTGACTCCACTCATTTGAGCGATTCAGAGAAGCTGTCGTTCTTGAATGTCAGCCCAGTCTTTGAACTTAGCCTTCCTTTGAGCAGGAGGTTGAACTAGATGATCTCCAACTGTCCCTTGCCATCTAAACACTTACATTATTCTGTGGTTCTCCATCTTTCTCTTGTTTGGGGGCCCAAGTCACTAAAAGAGAGGGTGTCTGACTGAATGTAATAAGTCACCATCTGGATAATTTTAAAATTCTTCCGCAGTACTTGCCAGAGATAAAGGGAAGTTATTTAATCTTTTGTCTTTATTACACCATATTGAATATATATATTTATATAAAACAAATACATATTTCTTTATATATGAAAATTCTTTAGAAATCAATGCAAACAGAAAGAATGGAGACACACATTTTGATTTCAGCTTGCCAGATGTGTTCACTGAGATGACATACACAGCAAATTATTCTCACACTATAATTGAAAAATAACACAGAGTTTGTTTATTTCTTATATAGCATACCTGAGAAATCTCAACAGCTTGTGGGGTTGGCTCTAAAATAGGAACAGCTAGATAGTCTGATAGTCTGATCCAGCTAACATTCACTACATGGATCAGCTACAACAATTTTTTATACTAATATTCTACTAATCCTACTACTAATTAAGCAAGAGGTTTGTCTTGTAACTTGTTCATTGTCTACCAGGCTTTCAACTTTATCCAGCTCTTTATCCTAATAGAAGCACATTAGGATACATTGTACTAAAAGAAGAATAAGCTGTATGTAGTTTCAGTCAAAATGGCCCTTTTTAAGCAGTCATCTTATGATAATTAATTGTGAATGTACATTTTTCCAAGTCCTTAAAGGCAAAGAAGCTGAAACTGTGTTACATGCTCCATACTTGAGCCTACCTTCCCAGGCTTGCCTTGCAATGCATGCAGCCACGTTCACCTCAGCTGCTGTTATCAGGTATCCTGTGTAGACAGCTGCAGGGCATCCTTCCTCATCTGAGCTGGGCAGCAGGCAGGGATACCTGCATGATGAGGAAAACGGGCACCTCTATGGTGCCATTCAGCTGCTGTAAACATCTAAAGTAGCTGAAATGAATAGTATTCAAAAAGAGCCTATTCTTCCCTGTTGACTATTAAAGTTTTTAAAAATTCACTTACCAAATTTTCATATTTAAATTTCTACTCACATTTGGTCAGGTGAATCCCAACTTAACTGTAAAAAAGTTAGGTTTCTAGCCTACGCTAGTCAAAATAGTGACCCCTGCAGTCAGTGGTGGAAAATAGGCATCTGAAGAGGACAATTTACGTCATTTTAAGCATCTTGTTCTTTGGGTTTGCCCGTCATGATTATGGAGAAGTCCGGCTGAGGACCTTAGCTTAGCTGACCAGACAGACGAGGATGTGTGAGAGGAGTCCTGCCCAAACACCAAAGGCAAGCATAGAACAATTGAAGGCGTGAAAAAAAAACCCACCTGTATTATCACAAAAATTGGAATCTTTCTCACACATTATAGCTAAATCTGGAATCCCATTTATTCTACCATAGAAATTAATCTGGGTTTTTTTATAAAAGGGAAGTTATAAATGTGGTTTTGCAGAAAAAAACATTCTTTCAGATTAAGTATATATTAATACCTTTATTAATATTACAAGTTTGATTATAAAATTTAATTGTTTTTATATAATGGAATTTTGTAAGGCCTTACATGCAACAGCCTCACTCCTTATTTAAAAATGGAAAGAAGTAAAATTAGTATGGCTTACATTGAATTGAAAAATTGGTTAACTGATTGATCTTTTAACGTAATTATAAGTAGGAAATCAGTGAGGGAATCTATTTTTAATGAGCTTCCTCTAGGATAAGTTCTTGGCTTTTGACTATATTACACTTTTTATGAGATCCTGTAGAAAACATAAAATCAATACTGATAAAGTTTGTAGGTGGCAGAGAGATTGGTCCACATCCACATTGGACAGATGACACATTACTGATAAAGAGCAAGGTGGAATACTTAATAAATTAAGCATCAGCAAATAGGAAACATTTTTATGCAGTCAGTGAAAATTAATTCCTGAAACACAGAGCAAAGAATGCAGCCCAAACTTGCCAAAGTGCTTTTGAATCATTATGGATAATCAGCTGAGCATAACATCACAATGAAAAAGGCAAATTCAGCACAATTTCTTAAAATAAAACTTACTGTTTATATATTTTTCTCAGTAAGATGCCATTGGTAAACTACTTTATTACATTTATTATGAATGTTGACAAAATCAATGAGATCCTGTTCCAGATAGTTTTCCTCTGCTGCTTCAGTTCATATTTGTTTCTCCATCTTTTTTTCTATTTTCCACATTTACTTCAAGGTTATTACATGACACTTCCATATACCATGCAAAGATCAAGCCTCTTGCAGGAGGCTTATTTTTAACTAAAGTTTCTATTATTGTTAAAAATGACCTGAAATGTGGGATTTCTCTAGGATTTTCCATACAGTTCTTGATTAGGAAAAGTAATGTCTGATTAAATTGTCTGTGTGCAAGGTAGATGGAAAGATACTTCCTTAATACCCAGCTTCTATAATATGTCTCATTTCCTGTACAGACAATTAAGCATATAATTTCAGAATTTATTTCCTGTGAGGAATCTTGCAAGCAGTTGTTCATTAAAAGCTTGTAGAAATGGAAGAAAAGGACCTGGCTTGGGAAGGAGATGAAAGGATAGAAACCAGATAGTGAAGAATTTGGGATTCAGGAAAGATGTTTTGGGTCATGTGAAGAGTTCTCTAAGGAGTCATGTTGTAGGATGATCCTTTTTTTCAGGAGAGAGGAAGCACAGTCCCTGACCTACAACACTCTGGGTACCAGAGTCTACTACCTATAAAACTTCTTGGAAGACATTTGTGGTTAACCTGACAATCTATTTACTTAAAACAGCTACAACCATCCTCTGTGTCAAGTAGATAATAGCAGTCTGATGGAAAGCACCTATTTGTTTTTTTCCAAGTGTGTATCCTACCTTCCTTCCCCTGAGAAGTAGCTGGGTCAGGCAGGTCCTCCTACAGTGAAGACAGATCACTCCTCCCTGAGGTCCTCCTCATGGAGAGACATTTCCAATGCCTGTGGCATCTGAGCAAGTGGAAGAAGAGTGAGGGCAGAGAGCTGGAGATCTCCAGCCGAATCCAGGAACCTGCTGAGAGCAGCAGGGAGCAGACACATAGGCCTCAGAGGGAATGGGATGTTTTAACTCAGCAAGTCATTGATTTGACTGGAAACAAGAACCTGTAATGTAGGGAAATAGTGAGCAGGGCAAGCTGTTCAGAAACCCCTTTTGCTTCTATATTCCAGCTAATCATTTTACATTTTCTCTATTTGAAAAAGTTACGTATTTTAGTTTTATTATAATAAAGCCTGGTGATTTGGGTTTTGGATTGGTTTGGACAGCCTTTAGAGCTGTCTGTAAGAAGGAGTCTAGGCCAATCTAGCTTAAATCTTTGGCTGACGTGGGATTCCATCTCAGACAGGAAGGAAAAACCAAATCAAAACCTGTTGCATCAGCACAAAAAAAAAAGCAATTTCTTCAGCAACATCCCAGGTTGGCACATTCTACACATTGCAGATCAAAGTCTTGAATGCTGGAACTAAGGAGTGATGATGCTTCTCCGTCTGAGCAGTAACTCTGACACCATTTCTGTGGCTATTTAAATGAAAGTTAGTAATGAAGAAACAAAATTACAAGGAAATTCTAGCGATTTCAGAGATTTTTTTAAAAAGAGGAAAGTACTGTTACACCAGTTTTACAATTTGGGGTGATAAAACGCAAAGATAATATGCATCGTTGTAATTATGAAGTCAGAAGAAGAGACAGAAATGGAATTTACTGTTACCACTTTTCCAAAATTTCCCCTTTTGCTGTTTAAAACTACAAAGGTTATATTTGGAAATATACACAAATCTCAAAGAATAGTGGAAATAAAAATAAATAATAGTTATTTTGAAAGCAATATAAGAAATTAGAAAACATTTTTTTAATTCTGTATTGAAAATAATGTTGCAAATTAAACCAAACAAATTTAGGAAAGAAAAATAAATGCTTCTGAAACTTTCCATGTGGAGGATTAAACCTAGTCTCTAGAGAGTGAGTATTAATCCTGAAGTATTCACAAGCTTTTTTTTCTGCTCCCCTATGTTGTCTGAGAGATAAAGAGCTGCAGTGCAACAAGATATGTATTTTTGTCATTAAATCAAAATGCATTTATTGCAGAGTGCTGGTGTAGAAGTTGCAATTCAGTTGCATTTTTAACTTATTCATACTAGGAAAGGAACGAATAAAAATTCATAACTTGGTTTGTGCACAGAGGTACCTCTTTTATTCATTAATATGTGATAGCTACTTGCACACTGTTTTTTCCAGTTCTCATTAACGGTAAATAATCTTTACCAGATTAAAGATGTTCAGCATGTCTCCTATTTAGGGTCTGTCTTTGTATAGCAGAACACTTACACAACTTTCAGAACATTCTTCATGGAAAAGCTGTTCAGTGGAGGATCTGAAGATATTTTTGTTTGCTTTCTGTTGTATATTTGCAAATATTTTCAAATTGCAGCAATAATTTCTGAATTATTAAATTCTGAGTAGCTGGATGTATAATTTTGTTGAAACTAGAATAGGATTGTAATTGGTTTCCTCTAGCCTATGAAATATTATTAAGTTTCAAACACCTCCTACCAAGATTGAGTCCCAGACCTTTTAAAAAAATTCAACAAAGAGAACATCCACTGAGAAATAGAGCAACTTAGTCTACAACTGCCAATTGCCTGATAGATCACAAATTTACCTATGTTATGAGAAACAAAGGCCTGTTTATAATAGGATAAATTAATTCAGGCTTCATGTTATCAGGAGCATCTAATATTTAGTGCTTGCTAAATATTAGATGGTCTCTAGGTATTTTATCTGGAACTTAACTAGAAATTTCATCTGAGAGATGGTTTGGTTGGGTTTTTTACCAATTAAATGTTCAATATATTCTGGAAATGCAGCTGCTTTTCACAAAAATGGCTTTAGCAAATCACCATTCACCAATGAAAACTCCGTTTGTCAGAGGAGCACTAACAAGCTCTAATTTAAATCAACTTTTTCCTTCCTCTTCCCCTGAAGTAGACCTTTTATTGTTGATCCCTGTGATATGAATTATACTTCTAAAATTAGCTCATAAGAGTGAAAAACAAAATCCCAAAAAAGTCAGGGGCATACTCCCCTATAAACTATTTCCGATCTTAATTGATTGAGATTATACACCAGCAAAACTGTACGGTGACTGGGTAAAGATCTACCTTTAGTGTCTTTTTATTTGCGTATTCTTTGGGGAACTCCAAGGAAAAAGTATTTATCACATCCGATTTGATGACCAACATGAATTAATTGTACTGTTCATCTGTACTCCTTCAGCCAGCTATGGCCTTCAAGCATAAATTCATAGTTTTTGTTCTGTGATCATATGGACGTACTGAGGGATATGGGTATACTGAGGAAGAAAAAGATCTTTCACAGATCCAAAGGCACATCCAATTTTGCTTTCTCATGCAGTAAGTTCTGATTTTAAAAAATCAAGGATATACATGCTAGGTATGCTAGCAAGTCTTTCTAAAAATGCTAATTTTTAAGTTTAGGCCAGCTGCGAGGTCCGCAAGGTACTTCACGGTTGTCAGCACCATCTCTGTTTAACTTGTCATGTTTATGTACTGTTCCAATTTTCTCAGTATTGGGGGGTTATTTCCATTATGTTAGACATGTCGTCTAAATCTCAACAGTCTGAAATCAATTTATGTTCCTCTGAGAGACAGAGCACTGTCACAGGGAAAAAAATTACCTATTCACAGTTTTTCTTGCTTTTCCTTGTAATACATTAATTTAATACTTATCACTTCCCAACTATCTTGTCAGGATCCTTTACCAGCATCATTTTTTAGTGTTCTGTTCATTAACTTTTTAAAGTACTGTGCAGGATTACATGTGACCAGCACGCAATCTAAACATCATAAAATTCACATCAATACTGTTCCTTTCTCATTGGACTTAAGGACACAGCCTTTCTTTCTGTTAATTGCTCATCTCCAAACCTTCAGAAATTCAGAAAAATGTGACATTTCTCAACCTTTTTTTGCAAGCCAGGTCATCTTGATCAATTTACCATGCTTTACGCTCTTTAGTGTTCTGTACTGCAATACTATCACGCCCATCAATCATTATTTCTCTCTCATTTTTTTCTTTCAGGCTCCTATGCTCTTATGCTAAACCTTCTGAACTTCATGTCATTTTAACCATTATAATTTAGATCGCTACAAAGCTTTTACTAATTCAGCTTTGTTCTTCTTGAGAAGTAAGTTGAATACTGAGAATTACCTCCTGACTGGGTGAACATGAAAGCAAAGAGGTTTATCTCTACTAGGTGCATGTCAGTGTAGATGGTATCAAATCTTCAGCATCTCAAAGCGAAGTGAATTACCTACAGGTTTGACCAGGGAACTGAGAGTTTAGAAATTCACTATTCTGTTCACAGTTTTTTACTCCTTGGACACCCCTTGCCAAATATTCTGCTTTCCTACACTAAATGATACGCATTCACAGCTAAGACTCAACCATGTAAAACTTTAATCTTGTGATAAGTTTTCATTCTACTGTTAGTCTTTTCTTTCACACTCTGACACTGTTTGTCAGCCTTTCTGTTCTATCTGAATCCCAATAACCAGGAATAAACTGGTCTGTCAAGCTGATGTGAAGGAGCAGGAAATTGGAAATAAATTATTACCTTGAATAACATCTGAACCAAAGAATCAAATAAACATGCTATTGCTCATTCCAGCTTCCACCACTGTGGCCAAATGGCACGATTATCTTTTCATTATGTTGCCATCAAGTGTTTATCATTCCGCCATGTGCTATGAAAATGAACAAATTACAGTTAACACACCTGAGCTCCTCACACTTCCCATTGTCACAGAAGAGATTTCAAAGGCAAATCGATAAAATTCAGAAGTATGATGACAGATTAATGCATATTAAATACAAAATTCTGAAGTTACTACAATGTAATTTAATAATGACAGAAAGGCAGTCAGGTGAAACCAGCAGGCTCTCTCAGTCTCTTATTAACTTATTTGTTTCTTTATGATGAACTTCCGTCCAGTGTTCCCAAACCTCAGAGAAATCAGGAGGAGTGAAACTCTGAGCTCACTAGCACACATCCAGGACCATCTGAGATGCCCTGGGGTCTCAAGAAATCTTCACTGGAATGGCAGAGTCAGTGGGAGACTCAAGATTGTCCAGGATGACAACTGAAGTCTCCCATAGATTCTGTGTTATACCTGCCAATCCAGCACAGATTTCTGAGTAACATAAGGTACGGCACCCTTGGTACTGGACCTATGGTTGTGCATCTGCATTAAGTTCCTAATTCACAGGCTGTGACATCAAAATTTAGTTGTCTACATATCAGTGTCCAAATTTGGTGCAGGTGTCTATGTGTCCATTATAATTGATGGCAGCTTCAGTAAACTGAATAAATGTAGGCATCCTGTACTTACTGAGATGCCCTTGGGTATTCCAGCTCACCTCCCACCTATAGGTCCTTTGTCGCAGCTGGCAACGCCATGAGGATGCATATTCCAACCCACATGGCACTAGATGGTGATGTAACTGAGCTGATATCTGGAAAACTATTCAGTACAAACAGAGCCCAGACAGTTTTTCAAGTCAGTGCAAGGTTGCCATCTCTGTTTGGTTAGCTGAAATATTTCTAGACTCAGTTCTCAGCTGTTCTACCTCATTTGCATGGTTCAACACTGGGTCTGATGGTTCTGATGTGCTGTTTTTCTGGCTTCCATTAGAGTGGAGCATTCAGTCACAGGCACCAAGGGAATTTTCCTACATGTATCTATTTTTATTCTTTTATTAGGGATTTTTCTGATC
>VYZM01007109.1:88778-110728 GCA_013398915.1 Dromas ardeola | reverse complement strand
GAAAGAGTGAGAGATACGAGAGAGAGAGAGAGACGTATTAAAATAAACGCCCAAGCAAGATCCATCCCCCACCACAGGGACTGCGGAGAAATGGCTCCCACCTGCCGCTTCCAGGGAAATGGCAAAATCCTGCAGGTTCCAGGAGGGAGCGGGACAGGAGCCCGGGAATGGGAGCCCAAGGGATAGGAGCCCTGGGGTGGGAGCCCAGGGTAGGAGCCTGGAGCCAAGAGGCCAGGGCTGAGCCACCCCACCACTGCCCCGGCTCTGCCCTGTGCTGGCTGTCCCGGGGGGGCTGAGCTATGGGATGTGCTGGGTTCTTCTCTATGATGGTCTTCAAACCCATGTTTGTGTGCCCACCCTTCCATCGCTGGGCCAAGACACGGGGCAGGGTGGAGGGTCCCTGTCCTCGCTGCGGTGCAGGGGAACACGTTAGGGGACAGGATGGCTTCTGGTGGCCCTGGATCTCTGGGCACAGACGCGCTTCTGTGCCCGAACCCAGCTGGGGACATCCCCACCCCAACCTGCTTCTGGCCAAAGTAAGGAGCAAGCCCGGGCTGAGGCCCTGTGGGACCCTCCTGCCCCTGACTTGCCCAGTGGGACGTGGTCCCTAGTCCCAAGCCCATGGCTCCCTTCCCCCTGTGGCTGCCCCCGCGCCCCCTAACCTCTCCCCTGGGAGGGCAGCCCCCCGCTTCTGTCCCTCCCTGACAGAGCAGAGGGGTAGGAGAGGCAGAGAGAGAGACAGAGAGAGGTGTGAGGGACAGACAGACGGATGGAGATGGAGGTGAGGGAAGGAGATGGATGGGAAGACACTCAGATTAGAGCGTGGCGGATGGGAGTGGATGAGTCGGGCGCTGGCCGGGACCCCAGGAGTCAACCCCAGCGCATCGGCACAGGCTTCGTCCCCATCTGCTCCGGGGCCAGCAGGTTCCAGACTCATCCAAGTCATCGGAAACTCATTGGGGCAGGGGAGTCGCTCACTGACACGGCCCTCGTGCGTCCCCTGGCACAATAGACCCACAGTACAGAGCTAATGGAGCGTGGGGGTGGAGGAGGTCTCAGCCCCCCGGCCCCTTTCCAGGATATAATAGTGGAGCTGACATCTGGGTGAAGCCGGCCAGAGGCTGGGGATGCTCGGGGAGGAGTGGCGGGAGGTGCTCCAGAGTGACATGGGGACACTAGGACCACGGGGCTGAGCTAATATCCCGCAGCCAAAACCTCCTGGGACCACTGGCCACTGCCAGCCCACGTCCTAGCCCCTCTTACCCACAGGGTCCCACGTGGAAACTCTCAAGGATGTTTCCTGGCCGTGCACACCTTGGCCCTGCACAGGGACCCTGGATCCCGCATTGCCACCGGGACTGCTGGGCCCACGTCACAGCCCAGACAGGTCTCCAGGGCTGACATCCCCTCCCCACCATCCCCATCAGTCCCTCCATGCCAGCGGGATGGGTCTGTGTGGGGCTGTGTGCTCCCACAGTCCCACAGCCTAAGGCACGGCGACCTGATGCAGAATTAGCAGCCGACCAGCTTTTATGGTGGGGACCTCCTCCAGCTGCCGAATTCTGGGGAGCGCAGAGCCCCAAAGCACAGGCGTCGGGGCTGAATGGGACTCCCGCAGCCCCACAATCCCATGCCATTATTGACATCTTAACGAAGGTCCGGTGTAAGCCCATACAGAAACGCACAGCCCCAGTGGTCTCTGCTCAAAGCATCCCCCAGCCAGACAACTCTGGAAGAGCAAGAGCTCAAAAAAACCCCGTCAGCATGATTATGTCCTTGAGGATGGGCATGAAGGCCCTGGAAGATGCTCACAAGTTGCATTGTCCAAGCCCAGCCAGGTGCACAGCAGGAGGTGGCAGTGGGCTCCTCATCTTCTCGGCAGGGAGGGTACACCAGCACCCACCCTTCCCACACCCAACACCACCACCCAGGGATCGGGCTCAGCATCTCCTGGCCTTTCCTGGGTGCAGCAGCCCAGTCCCAGCCCCACCTCGCTGTGCTGGGGAGGATGGAGATTGAGGGATGTGTTGGAGCCCATCCTCTCGGCTGAGGACCATCTCCATCCCTATGCCCCAAACCAGGGTGCTCCAGAGCCCCGCTGCTGCAAGCCCAACCCAAGCCCTACTTTCTTCAGCCCAGCATCCACCTGAGCCCACTGCAGAGGCTCCAGGGCTGGGAACCCACCACCACCTTTCCCCGCTCCCTCCCCGGTGTCTGGACCCTCCTGGTTTGAGTGCATCACCTCCAGGTACCCTGAGATGCTGATGGGTCTCAGAGACCCTCCCCAGCTGCACATGGACAGTCCAAAGGGAAACTGAGGCAGAGATGGCGCCTGCAAAGCTCTCTGCATTGCAAAGCACTCTGAAACACAGATCCTAACACGGTAGGAGGAGGCCGCAGGACACAGCATCGAAGGATCACAGAATGGTTTGGATCAGAAGGGACCTTTAAAGGTCATCTTGTCCAACCCCCCTGCAATGAGCAGGGACATTTTCAACTAGACCAGGTTGCTCAGAGCCCCGTCCAACCTGACCTTGAATGTTTCCAGGGATGGGGCATCCGCCACCTCTCTGGGCAACCTGGTGTAGTGTTTCACCACCCTCATTGTAAAACATTTCGTCCTTATATCTAGTCTGACATCATGCTGAGCAGCACCAGCCAGGGCAGGGTGCCAGTTATGCCCTTACTGACTTTGGAGCAAGCTACCCGAGCAGAGGCACAGCCCCATCACTGCACATCAGAGAAGGGCAAGCAGAGACATCAGGGGCATCCTGCAGAAGGAAGGACCAAGCCCCGTGAGATGAGGCAGGTGCAGCACGCTCCCGCTCTGCAGCATCGCAGCTGGTGCAGCCAAGGGCAACAGCGATGAGGAGACAGGGGTTTTCCTAACACGAGGACTAGGAGGCATCAGGTGTGGTCACCAGGCAGCTGCTGGAAACCTGAGCAAGGCAGGAGGCACAGATGGTGTTAGTCCCTGCTCCAGGGTGCCCTGGAAGTCAAAATGCAAGTGGGCTGAAGAAAGGACTGGGAAAAACTGTGGGAGAACAGATCCATCAAGATTTAACATGATGATCTGGGCACCTCCTCACGGTGAGCGCTCTCCAAGATGTCAGTGGCTGGAAAGATATGGCAAGGACAGGACCACTTTACACCCCCCATGTTATTTTCTTTACTCCTCCACCACTGACCACCAGTAGGGAAAGGCTCCTCAGCCTTGGTGTCCCCTAAGGTCAGCTCTTAAGTTCTGGTTGTCTTCTACTGGTTGTGAAAAACAAATACAGCTCCATAAAAGCAAAGGGCTCTTGTCAGGGTCTCCAGAGGTCTGTTCGAATCCCCCTCCACCTCTGGCTTCCTGTGGGAGTTCATTTTTCCTGGCTGTTTTGGCTTTTGTTCTGTGCTGGGGCTGTGCTGCTGCCTCTCCTGGGAGCTCTTGGTCAGCTGGGGAGTAACTTTCCAAGGGCAGCAGTCATCTGTTTGGGTATGACGTTGAATACCAACAATTAATAGCAATACAGATGGGCAAGTCAAATAAATAGATGGACATAAATTGAAGTGGATATTGATGTGCATGGATTTCTGGTGCTGAAACCCAGTTCCACACCACTGGGGACATGAGGGGAAATGCTACAGGACAGGAGGGAGAAAAGGGTTGAGGTGACACCAGTCTCAAATGTCCCAACACGGGGTTCAGCTGGGGAAGGGTCCTTGGGGAAAGAGGACAAATTGGGTTCCTCTTTCCCAGTGCTGCTGCTAGGAGACCGTCCCAGCACTGAGCCCCTTCCCAGCCTGGACATCCTCTGCTCTCACTCCTCTTTCACTAGGGCTGGCTGGTGCCATTGGCGATGGTTGCATCTCCATTTATAGGTATAGATAGAAACTTTCTGTAGCCCTCCCTGCCTTCGTTCTACATCTGATCCTCTCACAGAAGGGTCTCCCATCCTCAACCCACCTCTGCGGTTCCTCTCTGTGCCCATCACTCTTGAACACCATGACCCAAGCTGAACGTGCTATGCTAAATATGGTTTCCTCATGCCTCGTAGACCGACATGAGCTCTTCCCCATCTGCACTGGTGACATATCAGACGAGTAGGATAACATTTGCCTTCATGGCTAAAGTTCATATACAGCTTGTCATTAATTAGTAGATCCATGTCCTTTTCATCCTCCGTTATGATCAAGCCCTGAGTTCCTATCACTGGAGATGTAAATAAGCTCAGCCAGATGCAGTCCTTGACAAGTCCATGAGTAATTTCCCTCCAGCCTTCATCCTTCGTCTTTCAGCAATATCCTCCATCTCTCCTCGATTACAGTTTCTCCTCCACACTGTAAGTTCTCTAGTCATCTTTTGCTCCGGTTTCATGCACAACTCACCACCAGCCACCATAGTGAGTGCTTTGCCAAAGTCTGCTTTGGTGAGATTGCCTTCATTTCCTTCTCTAATAAAGCAGCATTCTTCCTTGCCCACGTTACTGGGTGAACTGGTGCATGTCTGTGACTTGGCAATGGCACCCTTCCCAGTCTGGCCTGGAGGAAGGGCAGGGAGGACCATGCTGGCACATCCCTGATGGGCATCATATCTCCAGCATCTATGGAGGAGGTGAGGTAGCCCAGTGCGCCATGTTTGGTTTCTCAGTTACCGATCTGGTGAACTACGGTCATAACTGAAGGTCTGTGGGAGGGAAATAACCACCTCCAGCTCTCCTGCCAGACTGGGGGTGGGAAGAAGAGAGTGAGACCAAGGCCACCCTTTCCATGGGAATGGAGAAAAAGGCCAGTCCACAGACGTGTCCCTCTGGGGGACAGCCAGGACAGCTGGGGAGGGCAAGGGGAGGGAGGCAGATGCCTGCCCCTGCTGTGGAGAAGTCCCAGGAAGAGCCCACGGCTCCCGGCGGCTGCAAGTACTCTGCCTGGGGCTGTGGGATCCAGGACCACGTGTGACAGGCCGGTCAGGTCAAGCCTGGATGCAGACAAATAGACAACAGCATGCATTTGGATGTGACTGAAGAGCGGGACATAAGAGGTCATGCGTTCACCAGAAAAGGAAGGTGACTGTCAGAGGACAGGGAGGAGGCAAGCTGTACAGAGATGACTCTGAAAACCCTAGCAGACGTGGCATGCAAGACACAGCATGGCGCTGAAGGTATGAGGATAAGCGCGATCTGCAGACTTACAAGTCCATATAAGTGTTTGGAGAAGGAGTCCTGGTGCTGGATATTCAATCAATTACTGTGACCGGGTCTAGTGTCTACCTTTCCATTAGGTAAGTAACAGGCTGGAGGGATCACAGGATAAAAACCCTCGTGTTTACGGATCTGGAAATTCTGCTTTGCTCAGTCTCTGCAGCAGGAGAGAGACTGGTAAGAGCAGGGGACTTCTTATCAGAGTGGGCAGAGGTAGGACGTGATCCCTGGCCTGAAGCAAGGCAGATTCGAAGAGCAGAGACACTATGGGTGGACCATGCAGAGAACTGCCTGTGGAGCACCGTTCCTGGGACAGAAGGGTGCTCACCATCACACTGAGCCATTTCGTTAGAGTGGGATGTTTTCCTAGGAGAGATGCCCTGGATCAACTACAGTGAGGAAGAAAGTTCTAGGAGCTGATCAGAAAGGTCCATCTGCCTTTCAAGTCCATTTGAGCTTGGAAGCACAAGACCATCCTAGGTCCTGAAGCATGAAAATCAAGCAGGAAAATCTGCTCTGTCCTGGGATGGATGTTTCCATAAAAAAATCAGGGCAGAGATCTCAGTCTATCCACCAGAATAGCCACCAGCCACATGTGCGCTCACCAGGGAGGGACAAGGGAGCTGTAGCTCTCGCACCACAACCATCCACCTTGACTTGCAGGTTTTGGGTCACACATGACAGATGTGGCCACATCATCATGCATCTCCCCCCTCCCCCCGATAACACTACAAATGTATCGAGCCCTGCAAGCGCGGGTGCTTTGCCAGCATGAGATGGCTTGATGCTAAACACAGCAACATGGTTGTTCTAGAGGAGAAGCCTGTCATGTTGTAGATACAAGACAAGGTCCGAAGGTACCCAGCTGGGACAGAGGCATGCAGTTCCCACCTCTGGCACCAACCAGATGGGATGCTGGGACCTCTCACCCCTCTGTTTTCTGCCCAACCCTGCATGGAAACGTGGTCCTTAGGGACAGCAACGTTTCTGCTTCAGTGTCTGAGTATTGAGCATGGTGGGTCCCCACCTCTCCTAGGACCTGTAGGTGCTACCAGAGCATGAACTGCAATAACAACCAGCAGAAAAGGAAGGCGATAACCCCAGTGCCGTAAGAGGTCTGTCCAGTCTGTCCCAGACTGGTAGAGTCACCCAAAGTGCTGGAACGTGTCCAGAGAAGGGCCACGAGGATGATCAGAGGGCTGGAGCACCTCTCCTGTGAAGACAGACTGAGAGAGTTGGGGTTGTTCAGTCTGGAGAAAAGAAGGCTCCGAGGAGACCTTACTGTGGCCTACCAGTATCTTAAGGGGGCCTACAAGAAAGCTGGTGAGGGACTTTTTAGGATGTCAGGTAATGGTAGGACTAGGGGGAATGGATTAAAACTAGAGATGGGTCGTTTCAGAATGGACGTTAGGAAGAAGTTCTTCACCATGAGGGTGGGGAGACACTGGAACAGGTTGCCTAGAGAGGTGGTGGAAGCCCCATCCCTGGAAGTTTTTAAGGCCAGGCTGGATGGGGCTCTGAGCAACCTGATCTAGTGGGAGGTGTCCCTGCCTATGGCAGGGGGGTTGGAACTAGATGATCTTTAAGGTCCCTTCCAACCCTGCCACTTCTATGATTCTATGATTGTAAAGCCCTCAGGACTCACTACAACAGTCCTCAGCATACAATAAACTGCCAACATCTCACTGACCCACCCATAACTGCAGGTCCCCAGATACCCTTTTCCCATCCCCTGTGCAAGATTTTCTTTCCACACACTCTTTTCACTATAGCAGAAGCTGAAGCTACCTACTCTTTGGAGCAAGGTCAATCCTTTTCTTGCTGGTGAAGAGGCTGGACGTGGTGTCCAACTAGCAATAACCAAGAGTATGAAGCCCCAAATGCATATTGGGTAGAAAAGCAGTTTGGAAGATTGAAATCTGCTGCCTGATCATTTCAGGAGATGCTTCCTAGTCCATGGCGCGTAAACCATCTGGTAGTCCTCCCCATGGTACCACGGAGCTTCTCACCCTGTCCCCCTCTCCTTGTGAGTCCTACTGTCACCCAGCAGCGTGGGAGAGGGCTTGAGCCCCCAAGGACCTCGGGTTGCAAGTTCATCCATCACAGGCTACGTCACTCCCATCACATTCCCATTTACAGGGAGTAAGGCAAAAAGAAATCACAACAAACAAATCCCAAACTGCTGGCAGAAGGGTCTCAGGGGAGCTGGCAGCGTGGTGCAGCAGCTCTGGAGCAGGGATGTAAAGGCTGAATTTATTTCTTTTTCCCTTCTTCCCCTCTGCTCACACCAAAGCTAATGCTGCCCAAACACCGAGCGAGCCCTCCAAGGAGAAGGGCAAGCAAAGTGCAGAAACAGCGCTGATCACCGCTGGGAAAGCAATAATGCAAATTCCCTCCGCTCCCAACTGCCTTTTACTGCAGCGAGAGTGCCCACAGGGCCACCGGCCGGCTTGGCAAATGTGTGCCTGGGAGCGGGAAGTGGAGCCCTTCGAGACCCCGGCAGGAGCTCACCGCATCCACCCCTGGCCGTGCCGCCTCCAGGTCCCGCGTCTGTCTGACTCGGGCAGCTAGGGGTTTATTTTATGGTTTTTTGTTTGTTTGTTTGTTTGTTTTTAATTTTATTCTATTTTAGTTTGCTTTATTTTATTTTATTTTATTTTATTTTATTTTATTTTATTTTATTTTATTTTATTTTATTTTATTTTATTTTACTTTATGTTATTTTTATTGTATTTTAAAAATTTTATATTGTTTTATTTTATTTTAAATGCACACACACCCCTAGTGCCTGCCACGCGACCGAATGAGCTGCTGACGGCCACAGAGACGTACCCACAGACTTCTCTGTCCGCTGGGGTTTTGCCTGCATGTGGTTTCCCTTCCCTGAGGATTGATTCATCCTCCAGGAACTGGCTCCAGGAGCCCCCTGGAACCTCCACCCTGCACCTCCCCAGCCCTCCTATGGAGCCATGGCCGCTCCCCGCCTGGGAGGAAAGCAGGAGAGCCATGTCTTCCATGTCACCTGTCCCCCTCGCAAAGGGAAACCGATTCAGCATCTTAACTTCTCGGGGCGCTGCTGTGGGGGTGTTCTGCAAAGGCACCCTCCATCCGTCTGTCTGTCTGCCTGCCAAGCAGCAGGATGGACACGCAGGCGGCTGAGCCACCCTCTCCCTCCGCTCCAGACCCCCCGCCAGCGCGCCCTGCTCCTGCGCCGAGCCGTTTGCCAACCCGTTCCCGGATTGCAAATGCCACACACCCCCCTGCTGCACCCACGCTCCTGCACACACGCGTGTGCTCGCACACACCCCACACCCGCACACAGACCCCCCACAGCGGGGCATCTGCAGGGGGTCACGTCTCCCTGCGGTTGCCCGACCTGCTGGAGGGGGACTTGCCGAGCATCCCGGTTCCCTGGTCAGGCAGAGGCAGGGGGAGGGCAGCAGCGCCGGCAGAGCTCCGGGGAAGGGAATAAACCAGGGACATGGCATCTCCCCACTCGCCCGAGCAGCGGCCGCAGCCCACGGCATCAGCTCTGGGCAGGATCCCAGCTCTGGGCACGGTGTGGCCGGTGGCACGCAGCACCCGTGCCATGGCACCGTGGGAGCAGGCAGCTCTGATCCCGCTCCCAGCAGTGTCAGGAGCAGCCGTGGGGCAGTGTGTGCTGTGAGCATGGCTTTTCCACGGCTATCGGCAGCGCGGTGGCACCAGGGTTGAGCACAGGAGAGGTTTGATCCCTGTTGCCCTGTGCCATGAATTTAAGGAGTGCCTGAGCATGGCCTTCAGCTCCACCAGCCCCTTCTCCGGCGGCTGAGCCTGCCCTGCAGATGCTGGAAGCTGGGCTGCTGCTCCAATCCCAGCCTTCCATCTAACACCTCCAAGATACAAAACAAATTATTTCCGAGCGGTTAATCCCAATGCAGACCCCCCGCCGGCAGGCCAAGCTCCCCGCACGCTCCGGGGATGGAAAGGTGCAGGGCAGAAGCCCATCGCCACCACGGCGCTCGGTGATCCCGGGATCTGCTGAGGGTTTCAGTCCAGCAACTGCCTCGCTCTGCCCCTGCTCCGCTCACCCATCCCAGCACGCTGCCCAAAGCTCCCGTCCCTGCAGGGCAGGATTTGGCCATGCCGGCCAGCCGGGGACCGGGCAGTGCACTCCCCCTCTCTTCGGCTAATTTTTTATATCATCTGGAGCTTAACTGATGCGTTTTGCCAGCTCGTGGCTGAGCAGCAGTGGGACGCCGTTCCCGAGGAATCACGGTTTGCCAGTGGGAGCCCGAAATCCCCGTCCCTGCCCACCCCGGTCCCAAGCAGCAGGCACGTCACGCCTGCTCATTAAACCCTCCTCGCACCGGCGCACACGCTCCCGCACGCCCGTGTCCCCCACCACCCCCCAAAATCCCTGAGCCCCTCGGCCTCCCCGTGCTCAGCGGCCAAACGGGGTGGTCCTCATCCTCCCCCGGGACACCCATGAGCATCGCCCCAGACCCCAGCACCCACGCAGGCAGGGCTGGGGGGTACGTGATCGGTTTTTAATGGTGTTTATTATTTGGCAGCCCTGCCCCGGCGGCTGATCCCGGCACACACATCCCATGCCGTGCGCACCTCTGGCACGCCGGCCATCCGTGACTATTCATAGCTGCTGGCCGAGGCCATTTTCCTCACCGGGATTAGCTCCCCGCCGCCATCAGCTGATGCCCACCACGGCAAGGGGGAAGGTGGGACCCAGCCTGCCACACTGCCATCTCCCTGACTGCCCTTTTTCCTCCTGCTCTTCCTCCTCCTCCCTCCATCCCAAGCGGGGCCGTGGGCTCACGGAGCCATCGAGGCTGGGGCAGGAGGAGGCTCGGCACAGGCTCGGGCTCCCAGCGTTACATAAGCCGGCGGGCTCCCTGCCCAAAGCTGCCTCGGCCAGAGGTTTCATAACAGCACGGCGGCTGCGCGACCCGTCTGCCTCTCCCCGACCACAGCGGGAACAGGGAGCACAGCCCTGAGCAGGGATGGACTCATCCCTCGGCTTCTCCTCCAGCTCCTCTGCGCCCCGACAGCACCTGGGGCCACCCCGGCTGCGCCACCCACCCCAAACCCTCTGCCACAGCCCAGGACAGACATGCTTGGGGCCATGCTTCCAGCGGCACCGAGCTCCAGTCCACGGCCAGGCAGCGTGCTGGGGACAGTCAAGGTGGGAATCATCCCTGACCCCGTGGGACCTGGCTGCGCCCTTGGCCAGGAGCCCGTCCCCAGAGCGCCGGCTGCCCCACCGCTGATCCAAAACTCCAGCCAGAAGCACGCCCGCAGTCTGCTTTTGCTGCGAAATTCAGGATATTTTCTGCTTCACAGCAGGGGAACCTCCCGGGTGATTCCACACCCTTTGCAAGTGGAAATGAGATGAAGGAGCCGGGGAGAGACGGTGCTGGGCCCTGCAGGCAAGTCTGGCATGGGTGGAGTGTCCTCCACCATCCAGCCTGGTGGCCCCAGACCGAGGTGTTCCTGAGGGGGCATCCTCCAACACACCAAAATTGGGTAGAGACAGCCTCTTGTCTCCTCGGAGGTGCTGGCGAAGGCTGACGGATGATTTCCCCCATTTATTGGGGTTTCAGAAAGTGCAGCCTGGGATGGATGGATGGATGGAGGGATGGAGGGATGGAGGGATGGAGGGATGGAGGGATGGTCATCCCTCCCCAGCAGGGACATTCTCCACACAGCCCCAGCCCCAGAGATCCGATACCCAGCGGGATTTGCTCAGGACGGGATGCAATGTGAGCGTGCCAGGTGGTGTCACCCACTGCAGAGACCCCCTTGGCCTTTCGGCCATTGGCACCCGCTTTAGGTGTCAGGGGAGCTGGCTGGGACAGCAGGGCCATCCCCATGGTCACGCCCCCTCCCGCAACACCAGGATCCAGCAGAAACTATCCACGCGGACGTGCTGTTTCCTCCCATTTTCCATGCACAGGGCAAACTGTTATGGTTTCCTCCCAGTGGAAAATAAAATACAGCTGGGGAGGTGGGAGCACCTGGCCGGAGGGTGCAGGCGGGTGGTGGACACCGGGCAGTGGCCAGGATTCAGGCCCTCGCCTTTGAGGTTCCTGCCCCAGCATGGGAGCCGGCTCCAAAACTGTCACCACAACCAATTTCCATCAGAAACTGCCATTTTTAGGAAACAATTTCTCTTAGATTGTAGCCACTTGGAGTATGCTGAGAAAGCCTTGGAGATCACTCTGGAAACACCCAGCCCTCTCGCAACATTTAGAAATGAAATTTTCTATCACAAATTCTGAAATTGCTTTTTTACTGTGCAGGCATTTTCGATTGAAAACGTGTAATGATAAAAATCTCAATTAACTATTTCGCGTTTACTTACATTAGCCATTTTGCCTAGTGTCGGTTGAGCTCGGGGAACTGTAGAGGTTTCCCAGATACTTTGGGTTACCTGATTCACCACAAGAGCAGCTGTCCTGTAGAAGAGCCCTATTTCCAGAGGGTCCCCTTGTTCCCCCTGAGAAGAGCTGCTCCTCTTCTCTTTTTAGAAATGTTTTCCAATCCCCCTCCAAGAAGCTGGTGCTCATCGCCCGAACCCGCTTCCCCAGCTCCCTGACGTGCTTTGGGAAACGAAATGCCAAAAAAGGTGAATTTTTGAGGAACCCAAAGGGTCAACGGGGCTGGGGCCAGGCAGGCAGAGGCAGTGGCCGGGCTGTGCCAGCCTGGTCCTGCCGCAACGTGGTACCTGCTTATAACACAGATTTATTGCCACCAGCCCAGGGCCCCGTGGCTGCAGGGTAAACCCCACCACGTGCCCCCGCCACAAGGAGGGGACAGGATTAGCTTCTCCACGTGAGCAGGTTTACTCCACAAGCGTGCTCTGACACAGGCTGGCATGTGGGAAGGGGACCCAGAAGCTACTGGAGATGCCCAGCTTCTCCCAGGGTGACCCTGGGCATCTCCAGTGGCCACCACATGCCATGGGAACCAGGACCCACCTCCCTTCCAAGTCCGTGGAAGCCAGATGCCTTCAGCATCTGGATCCAACCTGGAAGTCATTAAATATGGGATCGCCCAGGCTGACATTTCCCCATTGTCACCCACTCGCTTCAGAACAGCCTCGGTACCCAAGGTTTAGCAGCAGGAGCCAGCTGCAGGCTACCGTGGTTGGACACGATGCCTTCCCCCAGCTATCTGCCTCTCCACCCTGCTGTCCCCATGTCCCCTGAACCAGCCCTGGAGAACCCCAGGTCCCTTAAGGAGGTGGGTCAGACCCAGTCTGGCAGAGAACTGCTCCAGCAGAACAGGGCACCCTTCTGCTGGCTTGGTTAGTTCAGCTCACCCAGAAAAAGCTCCACCAGAAGTGGCCTAGGGGGACGGACAGGAGAACCCAGCTGGGAACAGTACCAGGGGGTGGGAGCAGCACCCCCAAAAAGGGGCTGTACGAGGATGGGGCACCCCGACCCGCAGCACAGCGCGTGCGGGGCTGCAGCTTCCCCGAGCAGAGGGGAGAAAACATTCCTGCCTGGGCAATTACCCACAGGAGAACGGTCGGTACAAGCACCCACGGCACGCAACACAAATGCTACAAAAGCAGCTGGGTGGAGGCAACACGAACCACAGAAGATCTCAGAGACTATTTTCCTACGCACAGCAGAGCATGATGGATGGGTGGGTGGAGGGATGGAGGGATGGAGGCCTCCTCAGAAAAGAACGCACTGGGCTACAACACCTGTATTTTCTGCAAGGTCTAGAAAAGGGATTTCCAAAAAAGCTTTGGAAATTCAGCTTCCCTGTAGCCTGAGGACTGCAGAGGCTCCAAGGACACAGAGTGCACTAATTTGCAGCAAGCAGAGCAGCGTCACGGTCCTACCTGCCTCCTGTCCCTTGAGGAAGCCCCAACCCATAGCTCCCATCACCAAGCTCTGGATGACTCTCACCTCCTCCAGACCACAGCTTTCCTGCGGTGCACCCTGCGAGAGGACAATTCGTGCTGGCACCAACCATTGTTTCATTGTTCTCTCGCTGCAGGGACTGATAGTTGTTAATGACTTGAGGTGTAATTAATTTTTAACGGCATCATCTTAATTGCCAGGCTATAAATAAACCTTCCCGCCCCTTCTCTGGCTCAGCTGCTTTCTGACATATGTTTTGCTCCACGTCGGGGGGATCGCAGTCCTGAAAGCTCTGTGCCGCGAGTACCCTCCCCATGCTGCAGAGGATGCTTGGGGGGTATGGGGCCACTGGCAGTGACGGAGCAGTAGGAGCCCAGCCTCTGTCAAGGATGGCCCAGGAGTTTGTCCAAGGAAGGTCTGCCAGACCGGCTGTGATGGAGCCCATTGCAGAGAAGGGAACACCAGGGCACCCATGGGTCCCATGGACTTTCTGGCAGCCAGGCAGGCAAGAATCGTGATGCTAAGACCTCTCTCCACTCCTGTGCCCCACCATGTCTCTACAAAGGGTCTTCAGATGCTGCACAGGAGCCAAGGAGCCCAAAAGCTCACCAGTATCTTCCAGGAGGTGCATGGGTCACTCATGAGCTGCCAGCAGCTCTCCTGGGCATGGCCTCCTCAACTGAGGACATCCCTGTCCCACAGAGCTCCTGCCCTTGGGACGGGGTGAGCTACCTCTCAGCAGGGGGACAAGGCTCGGAACTGGGTGCTGCATGGAGAACATCTAATAAACCAACCCTGGTCCTGACCTCCTGGGTGCCCAGCCCTCAAAAGGGGCCCTTGTTCGACGTGAGTGTCGCTTTTCTGTCCTGGCTCTAATGAGGGCAGGAGGAGCTGGCAAATACACCCAGTCACTTGAACCTGAGCCTGGCATTGAACTCCTGACCCAGAAAGCAAAGCCTCCTGGCCCAGGCAAATCCCCCTCGGCCAGCCCATCCCGCCTCTCTTCCTATCGGGGGATTTGTGGGAATTATCCTTCCCTCCGCCATCCCCCCGTGGTCCTTCTGCCTCGCAGCCTCCTCTCTGCCTTGCATTTTCTATCCCTTAATGACACTAAGAAGGGGCACTTTTCCCCTAATGCCTTGGGATGCGTTGCCTGGAGAAAGCCTGATGCACGGATATGGGCTACTCTCCGCTCGGAGCACAGGGACGGGTTCTGGATGGGTTGTACCGGGGTGGGCTTGGGCAGCCCCTCCGCAGCTCTCCGCACCCGGGACGTGGGAGCTCACCCGGGATGCAGCAGCCGACACATCCGCATCTCCAGGCTGCTGCTTGACAAGTTAATGAAAATATTCTATGGGCTAATTAAACTCGCTTAACGCTGACTATGTCCGTGGATTAATTAGAAAAAGCACAAATGGCGTTGGGCTGGAGCCCGAGCAGCTCCCGGCAAGACAGAACAGGTACAATGGCTCCCTGAAGGGAGGAGGTGAATTCCCTGGACTGGAGAGAGCTGGGGTAGGTGGAAGCACCCTCCTCATCCTCACCTGAGCATGGGTGGCTCCCAAACTCCCCCTGTGTCCCTTCAGTGGCTGAGCCCCGCAGATGGGCACAGGGACAAGGTGCAGGGCTGGCACCAGAGGGACGGCAAGGTGAGCCGGGGCGCAGCGGGATGCTGGCAGGCAGCTCTGCGAGCAGCGCGGGGAGGACAGGCTCATCCGCGGTGGCACGGGCTTCGGCAGCTGCTGCTGCTCCGGGCCGGGAAGAGGCGGCAGTGGCACGCACGGCTCTGAGCCTTCCCCCGGCACCAAGGGGCTGTGCTACAGCTCCCTGCCTTAGCCTGGGTG
Source organism: Dromas ardeola (assembly GCA_013398915.1). Classification (NCBI taxonomy): domain Eukaryota; kingdom Metazoa; phylum Chordata; class Aves; order Charadriiformes; family Dromadidae; genus Dromas; species Dromas ardeola. The sequence continues at coordinate 95,833 of VYZM01007109.1, read as the reverse complement.
AGACCCCTCTGTGCTGGGTGACCTCCCTTCTCCCCTGAGTGACCTCTCCTCTGCCTTGGAGCAGGGGCCAGAGACAAGAAAGCAAGACGATCCCTACTCCCCAACATGGAGGTGGGGCATTCCGGCTTCCCTGCAAGGAGCAGCGATAGCCTCCTGCCTCGAAGTCTGACAAAAAGCAGGATCAGATGCCAGGAAAGTAAAATAAGAGCCTAAAAGAAGCCTTTTTTTTTTTTTCCTCCAGCAGGATTTCTCAGAGGTGCAACCTGATCGGCGGACCCACTTATGGGGACGCTCGGCTGCAGCTCTCCAGCTGTGATGACATCGTGTCTCTTCCTATCTCATCACGCTGTTTGCACCACTCTCTCTTTGCTGAAGAGCGGAGATGAATCATTCTTCACCCCCCCTGAACACTCACAGGCACAAAAAAACCCTCCTCAGCAGCTCCTTCCTCCAAGCCCCCTGCTTTACTCTTCCCTCCCATGGTGGGACGTGGTGGGGTCCCATCGCACCCAGGGGTCCCTGCAGAGAGCAAAGTTGGGAGCAGCGGGCGGGGGGAGGCTTCCTAATCCTGAAACCAGGGTATCCTTCAATGAGAGGACAGAAAGGATCCATCCCACCATCCCAACCACCACAAATGTCAACTAAGAAAGAGCCACAAGATGCTGCTGGTTGGGAATCCACTAACAAAATGTTAGATGGAGCAATTATCCTATGAACTGCCCTAAGTCCTGGGAGCTACTCTTGGATAACACTGGGAGAAAAATCACCAAAAGCACCCAAAATACTCTGACTGTTGCAAATGTTGGATTTGTCCCTGTCTGAGCTGATGGACATCGAGGAGCCCTGTGGGACAGGAATGGCTGGTGGTCACTATTCAGTCTCCAGGCCACATCTAGATCACACCAGCTCACTGCATGAAGCCATGCAACACCCTCCAGGTCTAAGAGGTCTCGTAAAACCCTGCGGTTGCCCAGCTCTTGCAACGACTGAGGAAAACACCCAGCCACGAATGTCGGGGAACTGGGGCAGGGGGTGACGCCTGAGTGTGCAGAGAGCCTGGAATGATATCCCAAGGGGGCCTGCACCCTGCTAATGAGAGGAGGAAGCCAGGCACCGAGCCTGGCACTGCTGTCCCCGGGCACGGTGGTGGCTGGGGAGAGGTGGGCAGCAGAGGGGAGCCAGGAAGGTACAACTGGGGGTTTGCTGCAGGGAAGGAAATGCGGTGAAAAGCATAGAAAGGGATTAAAAAAGACAGAGATGAAGGAGAGAGATGGGAAAAGGAGGATGCGGGAAGGAGGAGAGAAGAGGAGAAGAGACAGCCGTGGCCTACAGGGTGTGAATTCTCTCACTGAGTGATGAAGGCAGCAGTGAGGCACCAAGCAAGCAGTAAATAAGCAGACATTAGTCCCTACGGAGAGGCTGCGCCCTCCCGGCCCCGGGCTGCCCACCCAGCACTCTCAGCCCTGCACTCCCGACAGCTGCACCAGCTGCCCATCCCTTCCGGGGAGCAGAAGCTCTTCCCATGGCATGGCACGACCCAGCCCACCAGTGTCCCTCCTGGCTCCGTGGAGGTGATACTGGGACCGGGGCTTCGGCTGGGACGCCAGGAAAGGGACCCGCCAGCACCTCCTTGCATGTATCTCACAGACAGAAACCTGCTCCTTACTGAAAAAAACCTGCTCTCCCACCAAAAGAGCCAAGAGCAACTATTTTTGTTGGTGCGCTGAGGCTCTGCTCCCCCTTGCAGGACCGTGCAGTGGCTGCACAGCAAGTGCCAAAGCCCCACGGAGCAACAGGGTCTCCCCAAAATAAGACCTTAGAGGCAGGGGCCTGGCTGCTGACAGCCGGGGCAGATTTGTTCCACAAGAGGTTTGGAAAAATTGAAATTATTTCCCATCTGAATCAACAAGACCACGTAGCTGTCTCCAAACATGCCTTACTGGCCAGAGAAGGGGCAGACTGGGCTGACGGCGTTTTTCTGTAGTTCCCAGCTGTGCTGTTTTGCATTGCAGCCTTCATTAATTTTATTATTATTATTGCTATTTCTGTATAAATTTTCAAGCCGAAACCATCGCAACCCCAGCAGATGCACTTTTTTTGCTTAGCAGACATCAACACCAACTTCCGAGCGACGCGCAGCCTCTCCCACCTCCGCTCGCCCCGGCTGCGCCGCTCAGCCCAGCTCCCTCCGCACCCGGCAAACCTCGGCGGAGGAGAACCAGGAAAATCCCTCTGGAGAGGGATGGAGAAGAGATGTCCAAGCCACACCGCAGCTCGGGGGTCCCCTGGTCCGCAGGGACAGTCCCCAGTGCCATCCCCACCCTGCTGGGAGCAGGAGAGAGAAGCCACAGGAGGCTGCAGGGAGCAGGGGGCGGCGGGGTGCAGGATCCGTGCAGGATCCGTCCAGCTCGTACACAGCCAAACGCCCGATCCTGGCAGCACCCACAACGATGCCCGACAACCCCACTCGCCCACCCTGCGCTGTGGGTGCTGCCATAAGGACCTCAGGTCCCCCCTGATGCCCTCCGGCTCTTTTCTCTTCCCTGCTTTGCCGGACCCTCATGGGGGAGCCGGGGGATGCTGGCCATGGAGGAGCAGCTCAGCAGCCGTGGGGGGGGGGGTCCCTGCGGACCCCGATCCCTCTTTTCCCCCCTAACCCTAAACCAACTGCTCCTTCGGCTCAAGAGAAAGGGGTGGAGGAAAGTCATTGTCCGCAGCACTAGGCACGCTTCCCCCCGGACACACTCAGTCCCAGCTCCCAACCAAAACACTGGCCAGTGCCCCTCCACCCCAGTAAGCACCGAGCCCCCCCCCCGGGGCCACAGGCTCGGCTCAGCCCCGACGTCCCCCCCGGACAGCTCTCGCCCACCCCAGCCGCGCTTTCTGCCCCCTCTGCCTGCCCCTGCCTCCCCGCACCGCCCTCCCCACGCTGATGGCCAGCACGCCTGTCCCCAGTGGGGTGGCCACGTCACGGGGATGCCCCCGCCACGGAGGAGCCGCCACGACCCTTACCTGGGTCTCGGAGAGGTTGAGCTGCCGCGCTAGCTCCGTCCTCTCCCTGCCCACCACGTACTGGCAGCGCTGGAATTCCAGCTCCAGGCGGTAGAGCTGCTCCGCCGTGAAGGACGTCCGCGTCCTCTTGGGCCGGTCCAGGTCCAGGCCCTTGGGAAGCACGATCTCCCGGATCGTCCCTTTGGCATCTGGGAGGGAAGCGGGGAGAAGGGCCGTCAGGAAAAAATCTCCAGGGAGGTAAAAAGCCGGGCTGGGGAGGAAAGGGACTGGAGGAACTGGTTCAAAATAGACATTACTGGGGGAGGAAAAACTGAATTAAACACCGGCTGCACCATCAGGGCTGGTCTGAGCGTCTGGGCTCGCTGCAGGAGTAACTGTAAGAAATCCCCCAAGCTATGGCTAAAACAGGCGGCATCCCACAGTTCGGTTGTCCCCTCTGGCCCCAAATGCTGCAAGTTTATAAACCTCCAGGGAACAGTAACAAGTCTTCATAAAAATAGGGATTTTTTTTTTTTTCCCCAAGAGATAAATAGAAATCAAAAAACAGAGCATCTAATCACGGAAATAATAGCTTATGAAAGCCAAAAGCAGAAAACAGTGCTATACCAAGAAAGAGTTCAAATTAAAGACTTTTTAATAAAAAATATTTTTTATTTCTGTCCTTCCTTGGGAATACTGGAAAAAATATACCTGTATTACAATTCCCTTCTTTCCAGAATTAGTCTCACTGACAGAATATTTTCTTGAAAAGCAGCAGCTCCTACTTTGGGGCAGTTCTTTATTAAAGCACAAGTCTTGGAAGTGCTGCACGTTCCAAGCCGCTCACGGCAACAGATTTTATGGGACCAGGGCTATTGCTGCCCACGGCTGGACGTGGGGAAACAAAAGCCGCAGGGCTTCCCCCCCACGTTAGCCCCGTACAGCCCCTTCCACGCCGTGGGAAGCCACTTGCGACCCCTCCAAAGGAGCCACAGCTTTACTTTACACTGACAAAGGACGAGCTCTCCCAGAAAAATCCACAGAGTCCCAACACAGGACACCTGTCCCAGCTCTATGGGCTGGGCTGTGCCCAGTCACCACCCTGCCAGACACCGACAGGCTCTGTGTGCCAGATGCGGCACCAGGTATTAAAAATCAGCCTTGGGAATTGCCCGCCGGGTTCCTGCCAGACCCCAAACCCCTCGTGCTCCTTGTCCCTTGTGCTGCCTTTCCTTAAGCACCAGGAACACCAGCGGAGAGCCCGGTTTGGGTGAGCCCCAGCCACTGAGCTCCCCATTTCTGCCCAGTGGCTTTCCTGCAGGTTAAAAACCAGCCACAGAAGCCACACTGGACAAGCAGCCCCGAGCCCAGAGGGACGCAAGGTCCCCAGAAGCCTTGGCCGGAGGTAAATTGCTTTCTCTCTTTCTGGCTGACTCAGGCATGGAAGGATTATAAAATTGCTGGGGCAGGAAGGGGGGAAAAGAGTGAGCAGCAGCCTGGAAGCTGGCATGGGGATGCCAGAGCTGGCATGGGGACAGCAGGAGCGGGGAGCAAGCACAGACTTGGGAGAGGGACCCCAACGCTGAAGCCGGTTTCCCACCGGTACATTGTGGTACATGGCAGAGACACCATCCCAGCATGGCCAGCCTATTCCAGGCTGGAGAACGGCACTGCAGGAGGCACTGGGGCCGCAGAGGGCTTGGGGAGGGCCAGGGTGGGAGAGAGTCTGGTGGGACCACAAGCGTGGGCTGCAATCCACACACCCCAAGTCCCGCCGGTGGGCATGGGACTGTCAGAAGGGAAAGGGGTTGTAGGTGGATTGGAAGTATCTCCAGTGGGGTATCTGGCAGGATTTGGACACCAGCCTGGGAACCATTTTGCGAGGAGAAGAGCATTTGCAGGGATGATGCCCAGACCACGTCCGCACTCCCATGCTCATGCCGCGGTCCCCCGACACAACAACAGCCGGGGCTGCCAGCAAGGAGCAGCTTAACAGAGACACTCATGCTTTCCGGCCACAGCTGCAAGTATCTGCCCCTCTGCCCCCGTCGCTCTGTACGGCGCTGCCAGCATTATGACGGGTATTATTTATTGTTATTTCCCCCAGGCAGCTGGGGCACGGGGCGGGGGGGGCGGGCTGGGCGCAGCACCAGAGGCAAGGGGGCACAGCCCGTGGTGCCAGCTCGGCAGGGGAAAGGAAAACCCCTCGCCTCAGCCTCTCGTCCGAGCCCCTTGCCGCCCCTGCAGCACAGGCAGGTCACAGCCCTACTGCACGCCACAGACCTTCCATGCTGCCCACCCATGCAGGTTTTGGGGGGCCCACAAGCCATCCCCCCCATGCCAGGAAGGGCACAACACCATCCTGCCTGAGGAACCCCCTCCTGAGAGCCTACCCCCATCAGCCACTGGATCCCAGACTCCCCACTGTGTGGCTCCCACAGGTCCTGCTGTGGCTGCCTGGGGTTTTCCAGCTGCCCTTGGCCTCCCCAGCAGGGCCATGGTGACAGGTTCTGCTCTTGGGGACCAGGCTACACCTGATGGCAGCACATCCAAGACAAGGTCCAGGACTGAAATCCCCTGAAATAGGTCTGGTGCCAAGGGGATCAATCTCTCCTCTGCCTTAGCAGCTAAATACGACAAGGCAGGACAGGCAGACGTGGCCGGGGAGCAGGAGGGAAGGCGAGCGGGCATTAGCTTTGGGCAACCGACCTCCGAGCTGGTGAACAGGGATTTTACAGCCCGCACAGGCTCTGCAGCGCAGCACAGCAGGCGCAGGAGGGACACATCCTGCACACCGACACATGCAGCAGAGCCAGGCACAGACAGATGCCCCCGTACGCCCAAAGACACACCACGCACACCCGTGTGCGTGAGGGACGCTTCTCCCCTGCACAGGGACACAGCGCACACACCCCTGTGTATGGGGGGCTCCGCACCGACATGGCTGCCAGGACATTTCTGGGGCGCACGCCCGCCCTGCCAGGCCTCAACACGTACATCCGTCCCTCCCCATGCCTGGGACTGGGGTGGCCGTGCTGGCATACACACCTCGGGCATGCTTGGGGGGCACAGGGGCACGCTTGGCGGGCACAGGAGCCCGCAGTCCTTCTCACGGCACCCCAAACAGCACTGGGGTCCTCCCAGAGCTCCCCCCAGAGCTCCCCACCTTCTGCCTTCACCCCCCAGGGCACAGCGTTGGGGCAGCCCCCGGGAGGTGACCGGGAGGAGGGGGGTGAGCACCCCGGGATCTGCCCCCCTGCTTCCAGCCGCCCCTCTGGCTGTAGCCCCCACGCTCTCAGTGGGACCGGTCCTGGAGCTGCCCGGCTCCTCCGGCCGCCGCCGGCGAGTCTTTGTCCCGTTAATCCCCGCTACGGACCGTCCCGCTGCCGGCCTGCAGTCCCCGGCCGTGCTCCCGTCCAACGGCACCCGCCAGCCCTGTCGCCTCGACGGGACGGGGATGGCCGGGCGGCCGTGGGCAAAGCCACCCTGTGACTTCACCCTGGAGACTCCGTCCCGCACGGCCCGTCCCCGGTACCATGCCGTACCGGTGAGCGGGCTGAGCCCGGCGGAGCACCGGGAGAGCGCCGGGACAGGGAAACCCCCTCCGCTCCCGGCCGTCCCAGGGCCACGGGAACTCCGCCGCTTCTCAACCGGCTCCCGACGACGGGGGAGACTCCCCCGAGAGCCCCGTCGCTAGCAAAGCCACGGCGGGCGAGCACCGGGGATGGCCCGGAGCAGGAGGCAGCCCCGGGGCAGCCGCTCCGCGCCGGGCAGCGCTGCGGCGGGGCCGTGGCTGGAGAGGGAAGACGGGGGCGGGGGAAATGCGGCCCCTTCCCCCGGGGCAGGCAGCGAGGTGTGGGGGTAGCGGTCCCTGCGGCACCCGCTGCCGGCTCGCCCCGCGGCTGGAGGAAAATTAAAAATATTTTTAAATATATTAAAAAAAAAAATGAAAACAATTTAAAACCCCCACCTTGTGCAAAAACCAACCTGGAGGAGCTTCCCTGGCGCCGGCTGCTGCTTGGCACCGACCCCTTCCCCGGGAGCGGGTTCCCGGCCAGGGGAGG
>VYZM01007109.1:50489-64981 GCA_013398915.1 Dromas ardeola | reverse complement strand
GGGGGACCAGGAAGGGAAAGGGGAAGCAGAAGGGGAAAGGGAGATCTCTGCTGGACCCAGGGGTGGACTGGGAAGGGGAAGGGGAAAGGGAGATCTCTGCTGGACCTGGGGGGACCAGGAAGGGGAAGGGAAGATCTCTGCCAGACCCAGGGGAACCACAGCATCCCCAGGGTGACCACAGTGTCCCCACCCCCAGCAGCCACCCCCGTGGGCTTTCTGGGGTGTGCTATACCACGCAGCGTCCCTCAAACGTAGACAGGCTTTACCCCTGCAGGGCCACACGCACAACGTGCCCGTGCAGGTGTTAAGGGCGTGCTTGCTCAATAGGAAAGTAAAGAGGCTGCAGGTGGTGGCACGGAAGGATGGACACCCACAGGAGGAAGCCCCAAGACATATATAATGTACCCAAAGATCCCCCACGTGCACCCAACCACATCAGTTCTGCCCAGACCCCGGGCACAGCTGCAATGTGAGCAGGGCTGGGCACGCTTGCACGGGCATAAGCCACAAACCCTGATATAATAGCAAACCCAGCGTCCCCCAGCAGCCCGTACGTACACAGCACGTCCAGGGACACGACGGGGGAGCTCCGGCTGCTGCCGCCGGTGGTGGCTCTGCAGTGGTAGAGACCCGCATCTGTGCTGGCCACTTGCCGAAACACCAGGGAGGCGGCTGAGCCCTCGGCGAGCCACTGGCCGTTCCGGTACCAGGTGAAGTTGGGCAGAGCCGGGGAGTCGCTGCTCAGATGGCAGGTCAGGTTGGCGTCGTGGCCTTCCAGCACGTGGGAGGATGGAAATACTGCGATGCTGGCAGCTACGGGCAGGGGCAGAGGCAGGGGACAAAGAGGCTCCGGCATGAGCTCAGCCAGGATGGCTAGCACCGCCTCGGCAGCGTTAGGGTGAACAACACCTCCCAGGGCCAGCCAGCTGGCAAGTGACTTTGTGGCTATTCCAGGAGAAGGCAAATGCTGGCTAATACAGCAACACCACAACAGGGACATCTGTGAGCTGGAGCAGCACCCACGGGAGCCCAGCAATGGGGTACCGGCCACCCAGGGCTCCACCAGCCAAGGGATGATGTGCTGGCAGGAGGGGGCCCGTGGGAACCCCCTCAGCAGCATTTTGCTCAGCATCCCTGGTCTTGCATGGGCAGGGGTCAGCAACGAATCCCCACCAGGAGCTGGCGGCTTCACTCTGGCCATGGGACAACCCTCCAAACCCACCAGGAGGGGCTGGAGGGGCCAGCACCCCCCTTCCTGTAGCAGCCCCCACTTTAACCCCGCTCACGCACCACCCTAGCACCAGGCGACTTGCGCATGGCAGCTCTTTTGAGACAGATGCTCTTTGATAGCTTGGTTGTCATGGGCATGTGGCCTACTTCTGCTCGTTCTGTCCTTCTGCCACCATCGCCCTTGATCTCCTGAGCCTGTCTCCTTCCCTGGCGTTCCCTTCCCAGCCTCCCCTCTCCTAGGATTTTCCCAGACGCTCCGGAGATGTGTGGCATCTGGCTCTATGCTGCCCACCAACCCTCCACCACACTCACTCTCAGCCCTGAAGTCCATGGCCGCGCTGGCGTTGCCCTGCGGGTTCCCAGCCCAGCACACGTAGGTCCCCTCGTCCTCCAGCACCACATCCTGGATCTCCACCTTCAGGCTGTTGTAGGACAAGGTGGCGCGGACCCTGGGGCTGGGGGCTGTGGGGCAGCCCCGTGTGCAGGCTATCACTTCTTCTCCTCTCCTTAGGGTCAGGTTGGCCTCTGGGTCACTCTCAACGGTGCACTGGATGATGCCCAAGTGCCCACTCTGGGTCTCCAGGAAGGAGCTCATCACCGGTTGCCTCGGTGGGTCTGCAGGGTTAAAACACCTCTCGTGAGAATACTATGGATTCCTGAGGTTGGGAGAACCCCAAGAACGTGAGGGATTGCTGCTTTCCAGTGCCACCTGGGCATCCCACAACCCTCCAGCTGCCAGACACCAGGGTCCCACATCTGCTGGCTCTCTGCATGCCCCAGGCACCTCTGATGGCACCTCTGTTGTCACCTGGATGGAGCTTAGGTTCCGAGTGCAGGTGCCCAGCCCTACCCCAAACCCTGGTGCAGATCCGCAGAGACCCCAGTGGTTCAGGCACCTGGGGTCCGGTTGTGATGCACATTCTCTACCACAACTATGGAAAAATAGCATTTTGACTGAAAATTCCTAATGGTATTTTTCCTGGTTTGGTATCACAGAAGATTTTTATTTTACAGCACAGAAAATATCACGGAATCACGGAATTTTCAGAGTTGGAAGGGACCTCGAGAGATCATCTAGTCCAACTCTCCTGTTAAAGCAGGATTGCCGAGAGCACATTACTCAGGACTGCATCCAGATGGGTCTTGAAAATCTCCAGAGAAGGGGACTCCACAACTTCCCTGGGCAGCCTGTTCCAGTGCTCTGTCACCCTCCCCGTAAAGAAGTTTTTCCTCATATTTGATCGGAATTTGATTTGATATTTGGAAGGCAAAAATCCTAACAGATTTTTTTTTTTTTCCACAAGGATCATTTATTGTTCTGAGAAATTGAATTTAATTTCACAGGACATTTTGAAACTTTCTGATCCTTGGGCATTTGGGGATTTGCCGAATTTCTCCTCCCCAGGTTCACAGACTTACCTGCAAAGGGAATTTTCCTCTCTCTCCACATTTCTGCCGGAGAGCTCCTTGGCCGTGTTCAGGGGTAATGGGGGAAATCTCGGGGTGTGAGCAGCAGAGGGGTTTCCCAGCAGGGCCACTCACCCCAGACCCGGGACCTCCTTGGCTAGCCCGGCCGTTTTTGGGGGAAGGTGACCCCCCGGCAGCACTTACAGAGCACACGGAGCGGGACGGCCACCGACGTGTCGCTGCCGTTGCTGCTCCGGACCCTGCACTGGAAAGCGCCCGCGTCCTCGCCGCGGATGGAGGGGAAGCGCAGTGTCGGGGCCGAGCTCTCCCGCAGCCGCCTGCTGTTCCTGTACCAGGTGTAGAGGGTCCCCTCCGCCACCGCGGCCCGAGCCCCCAGGCAGGTCAGGGTGACGGCTGCCCCTTCCCGCACCTCCGCCGAGGGCTGGATCAGGATCTCTGCAGCTGGAGGAGGGATGGGAGCCCTGTCAGGGAGGGAAGGGAAACCTCTGCCGCAAACCTTCGCCCTTCTCCTGGCTCCATCCGGCCAAAGCTGCCTCTAAGGCAGGACCTGAGCAGCCCCCTCCCTCGCAGGACCCCATGGCATCGTTGGCTGCATCGTTGGTGGGTGATGTTCCCTGGGGACACTGGATGCGTCCACTTGAGCCGTTCGCCCCGGCTCTCTGCCACCAGCAGAGACAAGCGAGACCTTTCCTGAGCCTTCACCTGCTCTCTCCGAGCACCTGTGTTCAGCCCAGTGAACTGCTCCCAGGACAGGCTGGGTCCCCTGTGCCCACAGGTGGGTGATGGGCTGGGCTGGAGGCATCTTGGCCAACTTGAAATGGACCCCAGCTAACCACTGTGGCACCCAGACTCAGGTTTATTTTCTCTGGAACAGGACCCTGAGGTCCGTTTTGGTTTCTTTTGACATCCTAAGGGAGGCTCCTCCTGGACATGGCGTTGGGGGGCTTTTTTCTCCTCCTTTTCCATGGCCGCTGCCTCTGTCGCCCCAGACCATCAAGGCTGGGTGCAGAGGGTTAGGGGATGGAGCAGGAGGAGCCGGTCCCCGCTGCGTGCCCAGATGCCGTGCACCACTGGGGGCTCGCAAGGACAGGGAAGAAACAGTTTGGACAAACTTTACTACATATTTTGCGTCATTTTAAAAAGCAATGCTCAGAAGCGCCTCCGGCTCTGAAGCAGCTTTGACCCCCTCGAGGTGGGGAAGGGCTGCCGGGAGGGTACCACCACCATGTGGTCCCCAAGACACCGATGTCCCCAGATGCCACACGAGTCCTGCTGGCTCTCAGGGCTGTACCCGTCCCCCCCCAGCCCTGCAGAAACAGCCTGGGGGAGGGGTTCATTGGTACCCAAAACCCATGGCCAGGAGCCTGGCAGCCCCCTCGCACCAGGACTCACCGCGGGCGACGAAGGGCTTGGTGGCGCTGGCGTTGCCGTGGGTGTTGGTGGCCACGCAACGGTACAACCCACTGTCCTGCGGCCCCACGTCGCGGATCTCCAGCCGCAGGGCGTTGCGGGAGGTGGTGACACCCAACCGCTGGCGGGGGGCCACCTGCGACCCGCTGGCCGCCACCAAGGTGCCGTCACGGTAAAGGGCCATGGCGGCCGGCGGGTGGCTGTCCACGGCACAGTGGATGATGGCCAGCCTGCCCCCCTGCGTCTCCTGGAAGAGGGTGATGGTGGGGTTCCGGGGCGGGTCTGCAAGAGAGGAGAGGATGCTGCAGCTCAGGAGGTCCCAGCGGTGCGGCCACCACCTGAACGTGGAGCACGTGGGACACGTCCACTCCCAGCCCCCCCAGCTGCTCCTCCGAGCGGCTTTCCCCTTTACGTAAGCGGGTTATATTTACTCACAGAAATGTCAAAGCCAAACCCAGGGCCGTTTTATTTTTCCCCTGGCTTGCAAAAGCTCCTGAGCTGTTATTATCATAGCTGGCTCCTCGGTTAGTAACCTCCCAGCAGTTTATGGTGTGTAAGGGATTAGTGGAGGAGTGGGAGATGCTGCAGTGAATGGACGGGTCCCTGCAGCAGTAAATACCACCTAATGCTACCTTCAAACACGGCTCATGACCAGAAATTACTGCATTTACAGCAATTTCTATCCAGGAGGGCTGAAACACCCCCCTTTTAACTGGACCCCAGGCGTTTGGGCAGAGACTTTGTTTCGACTCTGGGAGGTTTGAGCAGCCCCTGGCACAAAGGGACCCTCGTCTGGTGGGGACCCCCCCCGTCCCCTGGCAGGGGCCGTGGGCACTCACATGTCACGCTCAGGCTGATGGCCTGGGACGTGTCGCTGCCCCGGTCGTTCATCACCTTGCAGGAGTAGTAGCCGGCGTCGCTGGCGGCTACGCGGTGGAAAAGCAGGGTGTGCGCCGTGCCCTCCTTGAGCCAGGCGCTGTTCTTGTACCAGGTGTAGTTGAGGTCCTGGCCCTCCCTGCCAGGGACGTCGCAGGACAAGGTGGTGGCCGTCCCCTCCTGCACCTCGGCGGCCGGGCTCACCGAGATCTCTGCGGCTGATGGAGACGGGAGAATGTTCAGGATGGCCTCGGGAGGCTGGAGAGCCGACCTCCTCCACCGACCCCCTGGCCCTGCGGCACAGGAGAGGGTCTGGGGACAGGCAGGACCCTCTCTGCCCCCCGGGGATGACGATGGAGGCGGGAGGTGTTTGGGTTTATTCCCTGCCACCAACACCTTGCCAGCTGGGGTTCAAGTTCCGGCTGTAATGCAAAGCCCCAGGGGCAAAACTCATGGCGGCTGCAGCAGTGTCCTCCGCCCCTCACGGGCTGCAGGGGGGGCTCTAGGGGGAGCAGGCCGGACCTGAGATGCTCCCTGTGGGCCTTCAACATGGCCAGGCTCCTGGGTGATGCGGCCGTCTGGGGCTTGTCCCTACCGCAGGATTTGATGGGGGACCCTGGCTCCCCTTCCCCACAGACCACCCCGGCTCCGAATCCCCATGACCTCTGGCAAGCTCCTTCCCAACCTCGCAGCCAGTTCCACTCCCCCAGCTTGGCTGGAAATCCCTCCCCGCCCTGTCTTTGGGGCTCACCACAGCCCTGCACCATGAAGGACGAAGGATGCAGGCATGTCATGATGAAGGCATCACAGTCCTCCACCACAGATTCTCCAGCTCCTGGACCTCCAGCCGGTACCGGCCACCTGAGTGCCAGCCCCTGCCCACCCCAGTCCAGACTCACTGGGTAAATTCCACCCCGCTCCCATGGCCCCGCTCCTCCTCCAGTGACACCCCAACCTTGGTCAACTCTGCTGGCACTTACAGAAGACATAGAGCGTGATGGCGGGTGCCACACCAGCCCCGATGGCGTTCTCGGCTTTGCAGTGGTACTGCCCGTAGTCCTCCCGGCGAACGCCCCGGAGGGTCAGGATCTGCTCGCTGCCCACGACCGCCCCATCCTTGTACCAGTGGTACGCTGAGACGGGGGGGTAGCTGCTGCTCACCTCGCAGGTGAGGGACACCGTGTCACCCATGCGGATATTCTGCGTGGAGGGGTTGACCGACACCTGGGTGTCCTTAGGGGCGTCTGTGGGGAGGACAGACAGACAGCAGTGAGGCTGGGCAGGACCCGCAGGATGCTGCCACAACCTGTCCTGCTGTTTATTCGCGAGCCTTTGCTGTGGAGGAAGGAGCAAAAGCCTCCCCCAAGCACAGGAGCTGGCCCTAGCACAGGGACGGTGTCTTTTCTCAGAGGAGAGCTGGGAAAGGAGACAAAGCTGCCACACCAGCAGCAGAGAGGGGTGGGCGCAGCAGTGGGTGCCAGGACGTGCCATGGAGCTGGAGCTGGCACTTCATCAGCTTTTATGGGACCAGCGCTGGCCCTGGCCAAGGAGAGCCGTGGGGGAAGAAGAGAGGGAGGGAGAAGCAGGAGGAAACTCTGCTTTGGCTTTTTGCAAAGGGCAGCAGGAGGGAGGCAGAGGGGGAGGCACGATGGGTGGCAGGAGGGGGACTCAGGTGGCGCGGCTGTGGCAGAAGTGACCCCGTCCCCCCACCCTGCTGAGCCACCCCCTGTGCAGAGCCGTCCCACGTACGTCTCACCCGCAGGACGACCTCCCCAGTCGCCTTCCTGGAGCCGTAAGAAACTTCGCAGAGCAGCTTTTTGGAGTGGTCCTTCCAGGAGAAGGAGGTGGTGAGGGTCAGGTGGTGGCCAACCCCACTCGTGTCCAGCTGGACCCGGCCGGACAGTGTGGAGACCTGGGGGTTGTAGCCCTCCCAGCGCAGGGCGACGTCGCCCGGCGGGCAGACGTAGGGTGTGGAGCACTCCAAGGTGGACGTTTGCCCCTCGGTTTGCTCCTCGCTGGCGGCAGTGCTCGGGTGCTCGAGGGTGTCTGGGGATGGAGAGCCGAGGGTGGGATGTCAGCGTGGGGTGAGCAGGCAGGGGGCTGGGAGGAGGATGGGGGGCATCTCACCGCCACACCCACCCGAAACGCTCAGCATCACATCCCGCGCCGCCGACCACCGGTCACCATTGACGATCTCGAAGCGGAACCTGTAGGGCCCGCTGTCCTCCGGCGTCACCCCCCGCAGCAGCAGGGTGCAGTTGCGGGCGGCGGGGTCCCCCAGGAGCTGGGCACGGCCCCTGAAGTGAGCATCCACCTCCTGGGCCGCCGAGTGGTACACCAGCGCCTTCTGGGTGTCGTAATCCTTGTACCAGATGGCCACGATGCCGTCGCCGGCCGCCACGTTGCTGGGGTAGCTCAGGGTGCAGGGAACCACCACGCAGGAGCCCCTAACGCCCTGCAGGGACTCGGGGTAGGTGACCCCCCAGGAGCCAAGGGCTGTGTCGGAGGGAGGCAGCGGGAAGGGGGGGTCAGGGGGTGAGCCGTGCCAGGGTCCTCCTCACGTTGCAGCCCCCTGCTCCCCTCCTGGGACCCACCGGAGCCAGGACACATCTCCTGAGCTGCCTGAACAGGCAGGGGGTCATGGTGGGCAGGGAGGGGCTCAGGGGGGAGAGGCGGGAGAGGAGAATGGGGCCGGGGGGAGGTTGAGACAAATTCCCCTGGGATAACTTTAAGGCGGAGAAGGGGGAGATGACAGGGAAGAGCCGGATCTGTGGGTGGTGCTTTCGGGCAGCGCAAGGCAACAACCGGATTTGAAAAGCAAAGGCCTAAAAAACTAGTAAAAAAGGAAAATTTGCCCCCCTGGTCCTTCATAAACTTGTTTCCTTGCCCCCCTCCCTGGTTCGTTGTCCTTTCTCTCATGCCCTGGCTGAACCTCCTGCCACCCCATGTCCACCCCATCCCGGAGCCCAGCCCCATCCCTGCCCATGGGCACCACGCGCCTGCCCATCGGGAGGAGGGGGCATGGGCAGAGCTGCCATGTGGGGGCACGGCGCCATGCGGCATGTGCCAGCAAATGTTTCCAGAGCATCTACTGTGCCATGGTCTGTGGGACAGCCAGGACCAGCCTCGGGGTCCCCAGAACCTGTCCTGCCCGTCCCTCGGGTATCGTGGACGGCTCCTGGCAGGGCTGGAGCATCAGCGTTCCCACCCCTCCTGGGCAACCAGCCCCTGCAGGGGACCCGACGGTGCCAGCGGGTCTCTCTGTGGCACCGTACCTGGTGGGACAAGGCTGGCCAGGAGGATGAGCCACCAGGGCAGTCCCATGGCAGCGCCCCGTGCACAGCTGGGTGTCTCTGGGTGCCGAAGCAGGGCAGGGTCACGCCACGAGTGTGGGAGGTGGCCGGTCTTTGAGGTCAGTGTTCGGCAGAGGGGACCCTGACAACAAGAAGAAGTGGCCAAAGGCCTTGAAACAGGTTGTGTATCAAGAGGTTATTGATCCATGCAGGGTAAATCCTGCTCGCAGCAACACCGGCATCGCTCTGGATGCACGGAGCTGCCGACAGGGAGGAGATGGAGATGATGGGTGAGGGGGATCCCCGACATCGCTGAACTCTGATGGGAGTTTAAGGAGCCAGTCCGGGTTCTGCAGTGAGGTGACAAGGTCTAGGGAGCTTATTCGCGTGCTCGCTGCATCCAGGCAACGCGGGAAGCAAATGAAGAATAATATAATCCTGACATGGGAAGTGTGTGTATCGGTGTGGGATGGGGTTGTGCAAATGTCGGTTACGGGAGTCGAGGTTGACAATTAAAATGAGGACAAAGGAAAGCAAGTGGCTACCCGAAATTAAGAGGAGAGAGACTTCCAAAGAAGCACTCTCAGGAAATCCCCGTGAAGGCATGAAATCCCAGCGACCTGCTCACGGCCACCAGCCAAGCTCCGGGAGGGTCTGAGCACCTGTGGGGGGTACAGACGTGAGGATAGAGGACAGAGGGACACGGCTGGGCTCATTAAAGCTGTCCTGATATGGCAGCTCCGCTGGGCACACGGTGTCCCGGCTGCCGAAATGCTGGAGACGCAAAGGTGCCGGTGCCCCGTGGGAGCAACGGAACCGCGGGCTGCAGGGGGCTGAGGATCAGGTCCTGGAAGTGGGACCGAAGGACACGGATTTTTAGACTCCACCGCTGTGATTTCAGTAAGAGCAGTTGCGGTGAGGAGCAGCGCGGCCGCAGCCCCCAGCCTGGCACGGCCGGTGCCCGCCCCGGGGTCTGCCTCCGCTTTTTGGTGTTGTACATTCAGGTGGGACGGTTTTAATTGGGGGTTTATCCATTTTTAGTAGGTTTAATGGCTTTTTTTCAGCTCTAGACCTAAGCAAATGGACAAACTTATTTTTAAATTTAAAAAAAAATGTATTCTGTGATAAACCAGATTTTTTTTCTGAATTTTTTTTCATTATCATGGAAATCAATTAATTGTTCCATTTCGATTTAGGTCTTTACCAAACAACTTAGCAACATTTCTGTATTGAACGAGGCGGCACTTTATTCCCTGAGCCAACCTTTTCCTCCTTCAAGCAATGATTTGCTACTTTGCTAACACCTTCTTTTCCAACATATGCTTTGAATTTGCTGGCTGCTAATTTGGTTTAGGGAGATATTTTAGACTCCAAAGCACTCGTGAGAGCTCTAGCTCTGCCCAGGATTTTTCCTGGCCAAACCGAAGCACCAAGAGCAAATGAAATGGCCCCGCCAGCGCCCTCTCAGGGGTTCCCACTGCCCTGGCCCCCCCAGCACCGTGAGGCTGGAGGGCTGCCCAGGGGCTGGGGGGAACCAGGGACCGAGCCGGGGCCAGAAATAGCCACAGGATCAGCAGGAGCGCTGGGCTCGGGGCAAAGGAGGAAGGAAGCGCCGGCTCAACGCTGGGGTCCGGTCCCCAGCTACCCCCCCCCTCCCCAACACCAACACCGAGTTTCATTTCTTCTGCCACACTTCTCTGGGTTTCGGTTTCTGGGTGGCGCGGACCCTCGGCGCAGGATGGGGACCCCAGCTCCCCTCCACCCTGTGCTGTCCCTGAGGAACAGGGCAGCCCGTGGCGGGGCCCTGGCGCTCATTGGCTCAAGAAAATTAAAACGTTTCTAAAGATTTCTTGACAAAAAAAAAAATTTGCACGTGGACAACACATCGGTGTCCCGGGCCAGGCACGCTGCAGACATCAGAGCAGCACAGGTTGTGTGTTATCAGCTGATACTGACTAGGCAAGAATGTTTAGCTGTCATGCACTGGAAAACACGGGGGGAAAGGCAATTACCTCGTGATTACCGAGTCTCCTCTGCACCCACGCTCAGGCTCAGCCTGAGCTGCCCCCGGCCCTTCTGCGGGACAGCCAGCAGAACCCCTGCAAGGGCTCCTGTGTGTGCCAGCAAGTGCAAGGGACATCTCCCACTTCTTCGGGCTTTAGCAAAAATCACCTATTGCCATAAAACTGTGTCAACTGGGGCTGAGCACAAAGAGGGGAAACTTCTGGTGTTGGTCCTTTCAGCCTCCACCATGTCTCAATGTGGAGAAAGCGATGGAGATGGACCATGGGGTGGTCCGGGAGCGTACCCCTGGGACGAGGGGTGGAAGGGAATTCCCTGCAGTTGTCCCCCAATGCTCCCACCCACCACACGGCTCCTTGGGGCCAGGGAGCCCACCTCCCCGCTGCCTGTCCCATCCCTCTGCCTGCAAGAGCCAGCGAGGGAAGGGGGCAGCCCCGTACCCCAGCCCTTCCCCACCACTGCCTGCTCTGCACCCACCCTGGCACTGATCCTTCCTCAGTCCCAGAGGCCGGGAGAGCACCCTCCGCAGGGGCTGGGAGGCTGCGCAGTCCCGCACCACCCTCTCACTGCCACCACGGTGGCTTTGCCAATCTATCGCTCAGGGACTGCACCAAGGGATGCAGGTCAGGTGCATCCCTGGCTCCAAAACCAACCCCAAGCCTGGACCCGGTGCCCGGAGGTGTCTGGGCAGCTCTCCCGTCCCCAGGAGAAGACAGACCAGGCTCAACCCCACAGAGATGCTCTCAACTCCGCAGCCATCCACCCTGTGGTGAGGTGCCCGTGAGCAGTCCATGCCACCCGCCCCAGCCCTGCACAGCATCATGAGGGCACTTCGTCCCAGCCCAGTGCGGTGAACCCCAGGGACAGTCTGCCCCCAGTGTCCCCATCCCGGCACCTCCCCAGGGAGCAGTGACATTACCTGGGAGTGCCTGTGCCTCCGATGGTGGTGGCGGGGGTGTCGGAGACGGCGTGGTGTCAGGGACGGCGCCTGCCCCTCGCCACTCGGGGAGAGCTATTTATCTGGTGCGGGGGGTGAGGAGCCCAAAACCGCATCACTTCCCCGTTCAGGGGTTTGCGCCTGCCGCTGCTTTTGGGAAACGGCTGACATCATCAGATATTTCTTTCCTTTTCCTAATTGGGGGCTGTTTTGGGGCAGGGGCCGTGGTGGTCCACATAGGAGGTTTTTGCAGCATCCCAATGCCGCAGGCTATGCGGGACATGGGGAGGCTGCATCTGCCTTGCACCGCTGCAGCCCAAGGAGCATCGCTCTCCTGGCACCCCCAGAGCCCCTCGGGGCATCCTTGGCCCTGTGCTGTGCCAGAGCCAGAGCAGGGCGATACCCCAGCCCTGCAAGCACCCACCCAGCACAACCAGAGGTTCTCCGGGTTTAGTGGGGAGAGCCCACGCTGGCGGTGCAGGTGCCTGCGGGGATGGCGATGCCGCTGCAGCCGACGTGCCACCTGCCCAAGTCCTCCCTGGGGCAACCTGTCACCCAGACACTTTGTTCTCGCTATTAATTTGTGGTTTTTCACTGCAGCCCCCCTGCCCAAAGCAAGGAGATGTCTCCGCCACCCTTCCCAAGGGGGGTTCCCAGCTCAGCACCGAGCCCGTGCCAAGACAAGACCGAGCCCCGTGCAGAGGCTGCCGGGGCCACCTGGCCAAGCTGCGGGGTTTGCACTGAGGCCAGGGCACCGGCCACTTGGGTTTTCAGGAGAAGGCTCCAGAGGGGCCTGGGGGAACCTGCACAAGGAGCAACCGGCAGCAAATCACCCCAGCAGCGCGGCTGCCCCCAGCCTGGCGCTGCAGCGTGACCTTCAGGCAGGGGCTGAGCTGATCTTTGACCGGTTTGGGGACAGCATCCAGATCCAGCCTCTGCCGCAGGTGCCGGTATTTAAAGCAAAGGAACTGTGGCAGGAGCCTGTCTGTGCACTGGGTAAAGTTTGCACTCAAAGTTGATGGCTCAGGGTCAACGCTCGACCTCGTGTAAGCGGACTGGGAGTGTGGGAAACTGCCCTCCAGGACCTCGTGCCATTGTCCCCTCCCCAGCTGCCCCGTGCCCGTGCCAGGCTTGACTCGGCTGGGTCTGGTGCTGAGCCAGCAGGGCAGGAGCCACAGCTGCCCGGCGAGCCCCTGGGGCTGTGCCACCCACCGCCGAGCAGCGATGCCCGAAAACCGGTCCCAGACCCCGCCGGCGAGCAGGGAGGGGGGCTGCAGGTGCGGGGAGGCCGTGCCGAGCCTGCACCTCCTGCAGCAGGGGGGGAATCGTGCGACGCCGTCTCGGTTCGGGAAGGAGCCAAGCTGCGTTTCCTGACACAGCACCGAGTGAAGAAACCCTGACTTAGGCAAATACGGCCATACGGCATCTGGGCTCAGGCTGGCCGGTGCCAGGGCTTCTGCAAAGACTGGCCATCTGGCCCCGAGGCAGGAAAGCCTGAGGCAGCTCGACCCAGCTCCAGCCCTTGTTCTGCATCAGCTTCCTGAGCCTCTGCTTCCCTTTCGGCCCATCTGCGCCGCTTTTGCCAGAGCAGATGCCATCTCCACAGTGTCCTTGCGCAGGATGGTGCTGGGTGCTGCTGTCCCTGCTCAAGATTTGGGTGCTGCCAGGCCTGGATGTGACCCTTCACTCTGCAGGGACTCTCTCTGCAGCCCTGGTGGGAATGCATCCCCATGGTGGGCAGCAGCGTGATCCAGAAGGTACAAGGTTTGGGCAAGACCAGCCAGCCCAGCTCCACAACATAGCAAATTCTGCCTGAGCTTGAAGTCCACTGCCAGGACGGAGTGGTCTTCTCCCCCGGGGGTCTGGGGAATGACGGAGTCAGGCTAGTGAGCGGAGCTGGGGAGCTCTCCTCGAGCATGGTGGACAGACCCAGCCCAGGCTTGCAAGTCCTCGAGATGATGGGTCCTGTCGAGGCCCTTTCAAAGATCCGGTGGAAACCCGCACCCATCTCCAGAACAACCAGGCTGGATTGGCCCCCATGGAGCCTCATCCCACCCTGTGGCCATGTCCTCAGGGACAACAGCCCACCTTGCCCCCAGTTTCTCAGGAGTCCAGCAGACACATCTGAAACGAGATGCTGGCAGGGGCTCCTGTGCCTGTTCAGCATCATGACCCCGCTTGGAGCTTCCACCCCACCTGCCCCCAGCCAGCCAAGCCGCAGGAACCCGTGGGCTTCCCCAAATCGGTGACATGGGCATCAGCAGAGCTTGCTGATGGATCAGCCACTCGCATGGTGCCAGGCATGCAGAGGCTGCCTGCCTCTGTAGCCCTTTGCCCCCAGCCTTCGTGTGGGCAGCATCCAGGACAGAGCCCCATCCAGTTCCTCTTTCCAGGTCCCGAGACACGTTCCCCCAGGGTGGTGACCATCTGCAAAGGGGAACCTTCTGGGGAAGCTGAAACAAATGAAGAAAATCAGGGAAATCAGTGAAAGTGTGCAACGTGCCAATGAAACCCACGCCCTGTGCCCAGGGAGGGAGGGGTGGCCGTCCCTGCAGCCTGGGACAAGCATCTTCTTGGGGGCAAAGCTCTCCCCACTTTGCCCCGTGGGGTTTCCCCCCATGACATCTGCTGGCGTGTCCGGCTGCGTTTTCCAGGGCTGGTGGAGGGGCCAGGACTCGAGGGGGAGATGTGGGAGGCAGTCTGCTCCCTGCCCAGGAGGAATGTGGGCTGGCCGGCATACCAGAGTGATAAGGGGCTGGCTGGGGGCACCTCAGGAATTCGAGGTGTGGGCTGTCAGGAGGGAGAGGAGAGGAAAACATCGATGGGAACGGGGAGCATAAATCAGCCATCCCTGCCCTGGCTGGCAGGGATGTACCAGGCGCCTGTCCCAGGGACCCCCTCCCCGGCTCCCTGCAGCCCCCAGCGGCTGAGGGCACCCCAAAGCCAGCTCTGTAGCGGGAACGGGGACAAAACCCTGCTTTCCCCCCCCTGCAAAACTTGTCTTTTGGCTTTCTGTCGGTGGGACGTCACTGGAAGCTGGAGGAAGCAGGCGGGAGAGGTGGTGGTGTGGGAGGATGGGGCCAAATCTCCCCCCGCACCACCCGAAGTCTCACCTTAACCTTCCTGGGGTGAAAGGCTGAAAGAAACAGACAAATAAAATAAATAGCCGCTCCACTGGGAGACAGGCTATAAAACTGCAGCCAAGCCCCGGTGTCGCCACGCTCAGCGCTGGCACCTGAGTCAACAGAGACTATTTTTCTTTGGGAGGGGAGATTTGGAAGCACGGGGGCGGGGGG
>VYZM01007109.1:28223-39356 GCA_013398915.1 Dromas ardeola | reverse complement strand
TAAGTGGCTGTGGGGCTTCGTGGGAGCTGGGGACCAGCAGAGGCACCACCGGAGGCGTGGGGACAAGCGGGGACCCGGCCTCGCCTGGCTTTTCCCTTGGCCAGGGCGAGGGTGTCACCACCCCGGCCGGCTGAGAGCGAGCACGCTGGCACCTGGGTGGGGTGAGGGGTGTCAGGACTCCAGGGGGCTCTCCCCAGCGAGGATGCGGGCTGTGGGCACAGGTGGGAGCAGGGATCGCTGCGTTGAGCCCCTCCTGAGATTTCATGGCTCCTGTCCCCTGTGCACCCTGTCCTGGGGGAAAACTGCTGTGACCGATGGGGTTACCACCGCGAACCACAGGGATAGTGCTGTGACGGGCCAGCACCGTGCAGGGGCAAGTGCTGTGGCAGCCCGTGTTGGGGCAAGCTTTTGGAATATCCCACTGGCTCCTGTCTCCCCGCCATGGCCAAGCGATGGCAGCGGGAAGGGGACATCTCCCCCAAACAGCCATGGAAACCCGACAGCTTTCCCCGAGGGATTCGGGGGCTCCCCAGCCCCGCAGACGTGCTCGCTCCCGGCACAAGCAGCCTGTGGGGATGAACGCCTCCTCCCGCTCCCTGCACATCTGGAGCCCAGCCCCACAGCTGCCCCGATCCTCCCCCCACAGCTGGGGCAGCCCGAGCCGTGGGGACACCCTGCCCGGCCAAGCCGGCGTCCCCATGTCACGCTCGGCGAGGCCGTGCCGGGGCCCCGGTGCCCTGCCTGTCCGGCTGCCTGCCTCAGCTGCCCCGAAGCCCTCCCAAACTTGTTTCCTTCCCCCGTTTCCTTGAGCCCCTGCAGAGGCGGAAATGGTGGAAAATACTCAAAAACGCTGCTTCTGCACAAGTTGCCGGGGCGAGCGCTGGGAGCCGCCGGAACCCTCTGCCCAGGAGGACGGCAGGGACCCCCAGAGCCGGGGGCTTCCACCCGTGTCCCTGGGAGGGGCCGTGGGTGCAAGGCAGCTTCACGTGCAGGCAGAGCGATGCCTGCCCAGGATCCGCATGGGGATGGCATTGGAGGACACAAGGGCTCGACGCAGGCGTGTGTATGGGAAGGGGGGGATCCACTTGCATCCACCAGCCAGGATTGCGGGGGTGCTGGGCTCACTGGGTACCCCAAAGCCCCGCCAGCGCCCGGCTGGCACAGGGTGCAAAGGGCAGGTCTCCAGCCCCACATGAGGAGAGGCCACGGCTGGATGAAACCCCTCGGGGGGCTGGAGGACACCTCGGCCCCTTAGTGTGCTGCCACCAGCTGCCAGGGTGGGCTGAGCCCACTCACCTTCCTCGACGGGACCCCAGCCAGGGGCTTGGCAGCTTGGGGACAAAGGCAGCCATTAGCCAACCCCTCCGGTGAGATGTGCTATCAGAGTTTGGTTTGCTGAGATGGAGGGCTTCAACCACCCAGAGCCTGAGGCTCTGCACAGGCTCCGGACCAACTGCCCGGATCATCCCACAGCCACGGAGGAACAGGAAACAAAACCATTTAGTCACCAGAACTCAACATCTTGTTTCTCCCTCCTGCTTGAGCTGACAGCTCCGCGCATCAGCAGGGTGCTGGTGGCATCCACCAGGAGCTCAGACCTCGGGGACAGGGATGCGGAGGACGTCCCTGCACAGCCCCCATCAGGCTGGGCTCTGGGGTGACAGGGTTGAGGTTACCTCCCATCTGTCCCCGGTGCAGCACAAGGGGCGTCTGACCTGCAGCAGGGACAAACAGATTCCAAAAATGCAAACTAAGCCCCGGGCAGAGCTTCCGCTGGAGGAGACACAGATTCCCAGCGTTGGAGGGGGCGATCCCATGAGCATGCCCTTGCAGGCCACCCTCATGGAAAGTCCAGTTTTGGTGGAAAAGACCCTCTGACAGCCTCAGCCCGCCAGATATCACCCCCGTAACCCTCCCGGGACCACCAGCACCACATTCCCCACTGAGGTTTGACCCGCAGCCTGCATCGGCCTCAGCTCCTCCTCACTCAGCCCCTCACCACCCACTCTGTCGGGGTGGCCGGAGCAGAATCCCCACCTCCTCGCCCCAGCTCCATGGAAAGTCTTGCTACCTGCCATTTTTAGCACAAGGGTTTTTCTCGGGAGGCTGCCGAGAGCAGGATCTGGCCGGCAGCGCGTGGGTGGGTTTGGCTTGGAG
Source organism: Dromas ardeola (assembly GCA_013398915.1). NCBI lineage: Eukaryota > Metazoa > Chordata > Aves > Charadriiformes > Dromadidae > Dromas > Dromas ardeola. The sequence continues at coordinate 37,199 of VYZM01007109.1, read as the reverse complement.
CAAAGCCTCTCCTCGATGAGCTAAGCCTTGTCCCGAGCCCGCAGCTCCCCAGGATGAAAGCGGCCGGTGCGGGGCAGGCAGCCTCGGAGGCCATGGGATGCTCTCACGTCGGGCAGAGAGCCAGGAGCCGGTTTATTAGCTGGGGAAGCAGTTTTGGGGCTGGTCAACGCTGGGTCACAGCCCCTAGGACAGGCAGGGATGCCTGCGGCCGTTCCTGCTCCTACCAGTGCGGCCACCATGCTGCGGGGAGCCTGGCCCTGGGCAGTGACAGCTTCAGTTAAGAAAATAACTTTAAAGGACGGCCTGCCCTCAGTTTCTTTCTTTAATCAAGCCTAAAAATCTGCAGCGTGGATCCCACGCTGGTGGAAGGGCGTTTTGCACACATCTGTATCACGCACATCTGCCTGACCTGCGTAATGAAAGGAACCCAGTTACCCCCCTCCCATAGAGGCTGGGCCAGCAGCTGGGCCAGTGCCTGGCCGGTGCCGATCGGGTGGGCACTGAACCGGGACAGGCAGGGGGGGTACAGGCTGAGCCCCCACCCCCCTGCACCCTATTGCAACCTGAGCCCCCGGGCTTTGGGGTCTCCCACCTGCAGCACCTGCTCCTGCGGGGTCCCCGGGGATGCCGGGTCACAGCCATCCCTGTCCCTGCTGGGTCTTTGAGGGGGGCTTGGGAACACCCAGTAACGCTCAGGGGTGTGAGGGGACCGTGGGGACACCCCAATCCATGGCACGCTGTGCACCCCGCTGCCGAGGGGGCAGTCAGAGTCTCTGGGCACACAGACCCTCGTCCCATCATCCCTCCTCCTTCTCTTGCAGGCAGGAAGGCGAGGCCGCCATGGCGATGCTCCTGGAGCCCAGGATGCAGAGTCTCCGGATGGGTAAGGCTGCTCCCCAGGGAGGGTGCCCGGCAGGGATGGCCGTGGGTGGTGGGTCCCCTGTCCCCCCTCCATCTCCCCACCGGCAGGGACAAACTCTCTGCAAGCGCGATGCTGTGGGCCCCTCTCCCTTCGCCTCCCTGCACACTCCGGTGTCCCCCCACGGCTCCCCCAGCCGTCCGTCTCCTCCGCCATCATCCTCCCGTCTGCGTCCTGGAGGAGCCCCCCGGCCCTGCTCCTGTGCTGGGGTAACCAGAACCAGCTGCGGCGGCGGCGAGGAAACCTGACCCTGCGAACGCAAGCCGGGGAGCAGCCCCAGCGAAGAGGCGATTGCAAGAAATAACCCCCTGCGGGGTCCACCCCCACAACACCGGGAGCCTGGTGCCCACACGCCGGTGGGTGCCAGCTCTGGCTCCGGACTGGCAGGAAAGATGCTCCATGTGCATGGACCAGGGCTGGGTCTCCGGAGCCCCAGGCTCGAAGCCCGGCCGAGCTGCCGGCTCCCTGCCCAGCCTGGGGGATGCTTTTCCCCCATGGTGGGGGGACACCACCCCCCCCCCCCCGCTGCAGGGCTCTGCCAGCACACGGAGACGCCCGGAGGGACGTTCCTGTTTGTCGGGGATCAAATATTCATGGCATAGACACAGGATACAGAGAAAGGCACTTACGGAGCAGGTGTGAAGGGACCGGAGCTGTGTCGCGGCAGGGAACGGCCAAGCCACCGGCACAGCTCCCGGGGCACGCGGCACAGCACCGTCCCCAATGCTGCGGCACCACGGCACCGAGCCCGGGGCAAGCAATGTGCCGGCGGCTCAGCTCTTGGCCAGCCAAGGAGATGAAACATTGGGGATCAGCCGGGACCCGCACTGCCATGATGGGGGGTGCCTGCACAGCCAAGCCCGACCCCAGCCCCATGGCTGCTGGTGTTGAGGGATCCCAGAGCACCCCTGCCACAGGCTCTCAGGCTGCCGAGCTGCCAGAAGGATTTAGGGAGCTGCCCCTTGGACGTCCTGGTGCAAACTGGTCACAGTGGGAGCTGGGGTGGATTCGCCTGGACACAGACATCAGCTGCCGGCACCCTCTGGCAGAGGAGAGATGGAGTTTTACACTTCCCTGAGGAAAGACCAAGGAGCCTCCTCCAGCCCCGAACCTCTCCGGAGTCCAGCTGGGAGCGGGTGCTGCTTGTCCCTGCTCCCATGGGTCCAGATCCCGGCAGGGTCCCGGCATGGAGCCACTTGGCTGGGGAGGTGAGGCCAAAGCGTGGGTCTCAGCAGAGCCTGTGGGGTGGACAGTCCTTCAACCTCTCCAGCATCACCACCGGGACCCCATGGCCCATTCCCAGCATGGCCATACCCCGACCGCGGAGCCAGGGCCGGCCAAGCCCCTTGGGAAAGGTGGCCCCGCTCCATCAGCCGCACCAGCCCCTTCCCGGCTGCCCCCCGCCGGCAGCTGGAGCACGTCCACCGGCTCATGCTTTTGCAGGGTGGATGATTAATCCCCTCTGCTAATTGGAGCCATGTGGCAAGAGGAGCGCAGGCAGCAGGCAGCCCCCGCCGTGGGCGTGCGGGGCGGCCCCGGGGCTCGCCCCGTCCCGGCACTGGCTGGGCCGGGGGCCAGACATCCCACCGGGGCTTCTCCAGCGGTCCCAGCCCGGGCTGACAGACCAGAATTAATGGAGGATCCCTGGGACGAGGCTTCTGCTGCTGGTGGGGGGTTCACCTGAGGAGATGCAGAGCTGGCTGGTGTCTCGAGGAGGAGGAAGAGGAGGAGGAGGAAAGCCCCACTGGGTCAGGCGCCGCAGACCAAGTCCCCGTGTCTCACTGCAGTACAGGACGGCGTGATCCTCCCTGAGCCCTCCACGCAGCTAAACCTCGATGTCTCAAGGCTATCCCAGGCTCACGCAGGAGTTACCAGGTCCCCACCAACCTGGGTTGCTCTGCAGCATGGCCAGAGGTCTGAGCTGGGCACACCTCCCCTCACCAAGGGCTGAGAAGCTGGGTCTCCACGTTCCTCTGCCTCAGTAGCTCACCAGCGTCTCTTTCCCAAGTTTTCCCCGCCGTGTTCCTGCTGGATACAAGCGTTTCAGCTGCTTGCCCAGAGCAGACTCTGGCATCCTTTACAGTCACCCCTGCCAGCCATTGCCAAGCTGAACTAGCATGTATTTATGTGAGGATGGCTGTCTTGATTTAAAAATAGGCAGCTCTGGAGAACCACGATGTCCCTTACTGCTGCAAACACGTCATGGGTTTTCAGTCCTGACCCTTCTGTCGTCAGCTGCAAGGAATTAGACCCAGCTGCTCCTTTGCCGGTCAAAGACCACTGCACTTCCACTTCTCTGGTCCCCTTCAGATGTGCAAGGCAGGATCCACCCCACCTCGGTTTGCTCATCTACAGGGGAAGCGTCTCCATCTGCAGCTGCCCCCAAGGAGCTTCTGTCGAGTCAATGGGGAGAAACTGGGCTGGCAGGCTCACCTGACTTATTTTAGATACTGTCTTCAGAATGAGATGACTCTTCCTCTCTTCCTCTGCGCGCAAGATTCTCTCCAGTGACAGAGAAGACATTGAGCCTGTGTCTCATCGCCAAAGCCTGCCCACACCAGCGAGATGAACCCATCTCTGAAACACCATGACCAGCTAACCTTGACCCATCTTTTTGCTGAGCAAGAGCTGACATTCCCCAGCCCCACAGGAGAAGGTCCCTCAGTCCTGCAGCTCTTCTCTGGCCACTGTCCCCATCCTCTGCATGGGTGTGAGCCCCGCACCCAGAGAAAGGGATCCCTGTGAGCTCACCAGTGCTATCACCAGGTGCAACCTGTTCCTGCACCTCCTCATGACACCTCTGAGGGGTTCCTCACTTGCTAGTTTAATCCATGCTGATTAGATCCTTCCTTACACATGGCTGAAAAAAGTGTGGGAAGCCTCCAGAGCCCAGAAGTGGCCTGTGCAGAGGCCACCAGCAGCAGCCCCTGCAGCAGCTCTGACCCCTCCATTGCCAAACCCACATCTGCACTGGCTGCATCTTCATCGGGATGTCAAGTGTTGCCCTCGCCTTGGAGAAGGGTCTTCAGGAGGGGCTGGGGCCTGTTCCCATCCCAGCCTAACCCTGCTGTGTCCCCAGGTGCCAACGGCGAGCGGTGCCCCACGCCGTCCCCTCCCGGCTCCCCGGGGACTCCCCACGACAGCTGCAGCATCGCCCCGCTGACGCCCTCCCAGTCACCGGTAAGGCCACTGTGGGGTCCCCTGGGGCTGCCAGGGTCTGTCTCCCCATTGTCCCCTCTGATCCTTCCGGCGGTCACCCCCCGCTGCCTCCCCTCCTGGTCTGGTTGCCATCCCCACCGCACACCCCGCTATCAGCCGAAGGATGGGTCAGTCTATCGCCAGGGCTCAAATCCCCCCCTTAGCAGTGGGATTTACGGGACGGCGGTTTTTCCCAGCGCAGAAGGCAGGAGAGGAGCCGGAGGAAAAACCAGCGTAAGTTTAACTCTTTGCAAAAGCTCCTGGTCTCCGCTTGCTCCTACCTGGACATCCCGGGGGGCTGCCGGGCGCGGGATGACGCAGGCGGGGAGCGTGCCAGAGCCGGTTCCTCCCCGGCGCTCGCTGTCCTTGCAGCTCCCCGAACATGCACATTTCTGAGACAACCACCTCACCCATGCTAATCCCCGGCTTTTTTTTGGCGGCTAGCTAATGGCTGCACTTATCAAACCTGGATACGTTAAAAAGTTAATGAGGGCTTTTAGCTTTCCGTGTCTGCCCGGTGGGCTGGGGGGGGGGTCTGCGGCAGGCGAGGGCGGCAGCACGGGGCAGCGACAGGGGCACACTGAGCATTAGCAGCGTCTTTGCGGCTCCTTCGGCGCTGCCGCTCCCCACCACGTCCGTCTGCCGCCATGGAAGCTGGACGGGAGGTGGGAGACGGGAATCCAAAGGCAGGACCAGAAAAGCATCAGCCGTAGGAGGCAGCAGCGGGAAGCACTTAAAGCTTGCGGGACGGGAAGGTTTTCGGTTGGGTCACTCATGGGGACACCTGGGATGAGGTCCCTTGGACCGAGATTGGGAGCAGGGAAGGTTTTGGGGAATCTCAGCTAAAACTTGGCAGGGTTCAGGTGTGGAGGGCTCGGCACCACCCCAGCCCGGGAAGAAACGGAGACCCCCACACAGCTCTTGTGGGCAGAGGCTGCAGGCATCCATCCCTCTCCGGGGCTGCCCAAATCCCCTTGTCCCATGAGCCTGTCTTTGGGAACTGCAACAGGGACCCCCGAGAGCCCGACACAGGCCGTCCCTCTTCTCGGTGACTCGGAGCTGTGTAAGAGGAGGAATTCCCCCCGTGATGTCAATATCACTGCAGAGGAAACCCCAGCATCACTGTGTCTCTTGCCCAGGCAGAAATCACAGTCCCTTTGGGCCCGATCCAGGAAAAATTAACCCCACCACAGGCCTTTTTTTAACCCCTTTTCTGGAAGCAGCCAGCCCTGCTTCGATGCTCGCCCTCAGGACAGAGCCTGTCCCTAACAGCTGCCCTTAACGTTCCAGAGGAGCGAGGCTCGCTCCCAGCAAACCACCTCCTTTGCCGTGGTGGTGGCCATCGACTTCGGCACCACTTCCAGCGGCTACGCCTTCAGCTTCTCCAGCGACCCCGAGGCCATCCACATGATGAGGTGAGGAGCAGCCGGAGGCCTGAGAGCTGCTCCCAGGGCTGTTAAAGGACTTTTTGCCCAAAGCGGCTGGAATTCAGTGTGCTGGGCGGGAGGGATGGAGCTGGGCTGGGCAACGAACATCCACACCAACAGGGCTGAGGGATGCTGCCTGGGAGCAGCTGGTGGAAGGAGCCCATGGAATGGGTCTTCCACTGAGCGGGAGGCTGGTGTGAGAGCACCTCTCGTTAGCACTCTGTTATAACGACCTGCGTGGGTGCAGAGGAGCCCTGGAGAGGTTGTACAGGGAGTAAAGCCTTCCCAGGGACATTGGTCCCTTCTCTGCACCTCTTTAAGGTGCTTGAGGTTGTGCCCACATAGATAAATGAAATGGGGCAGGACCCATTCTCTGGCCTTGAGGTTCACGGGCTGCTGCCGGCTCCTGCTTGCAGGAAATGGGAAGGTGGGGACCCGGGGGTGGCCAACCAGAAGACCCCCACCAGCCTCCTGCTGACGCCGGAGGGCGTCTTCCACAGCTTCGGCTACACCGCCCGGGATTACTACCACGACCTGGACCCCGAGGAAGCCCGCGACTGGCTCTACTTCGAGAAGTTTAAGATGAAGATTCACAGCACCAGCGTAAGTCCCTGCTCCCGTCCCCACCTCCCCAGAGGGGTGGCCATGGGGACCCTGGCTGGGATGGACATGAGCTGAGCTGGCCCCAGGGATTTATCCTATTTTGCAGAAAGCAAAGAGAGGGGTTCACCAGGGGGAGCGGAAACCCGGGAGGGATGGAGAGGGGCTACAAGCAAAACCTCTGATCACCAGCATCCCGGCCAAGCGCACCCAGCTCCCTGTTTGCTTTACACATGCTTCACGCATAGCAACATTTTAGCCCTTTGCAGGGGGATGAATTTTTGGTTCCCTCCATCCAAGCTGCTTCAGGGCAGGTGGATGCAGCTGCAGAGCGGGGCTTTGAGTGCCCGTGCCCCAGCCGGTCCCTGTGGCGTGGGTTGAGCACCCTGCCCGAGGCTTGCTGATGGAGCCGGGACGGGATGCCGACCACGTCTCAGCACCCTGCGTCTTCTGTTTGCTCTTAACTGCTCTTCCTGGCAGGACCTCACCATGCAAACTGAACTAGAAGCTGTCAATGGGAAGAAAATGCAAGCGCTGGAGGTGTTTGCCCACGCGCTCCGCTTCTTCAAGCAGCATGCCGTTCAGGTAAGGGCACCCCGGCACCCGAGCCGGCTCTCCCCGCACCATCACACAGCCCTCCTCTCCCTCCCCAAGTCGTACACGCCGTCCTCTCCACGTGTTGCTTCCTGGCCCTTCACTGAGCGCCCCGATGCTCCAGTCGGGGGGGGTCACCTGCTGCTCCTTGCCCGGCAGGAGCTGAAGGACCAGTGCCCGTCCCTGCCCGAGAGAGGTGCCATCCGCTGGGTGATCACCGTGCCCGCCATCTGGAAGCAGCCGGCCAAGCAGTTCATGCGGGAGGCTGCCTACAAGGTGAGGGGGCTCCCAGGGTGGCTGTTGTTACCCTTACGGGAGGGTCTCTGGGGGGCACCTCCTTCCCCACCCCCCCTCCCCGTGCATGCTGCCCACATAACGAAGGGTCTCTGGCTTGTGCTCGTAGCCCAAGGAATAGAATCATAGAACCACAGAATGGTTCAGGTTGGAAGGGACATTAAAGATCACCTAGTTCCAACCCCCCTGCCATGGGCAGGGACACCACCCACTAGACCAGGCTGCTCAAAGCCCCATCCAGCCTGGCCTTGAACGCCTCCAGGGATGGGGCATCCACAACTTCACTGGGCAACCTGTTCCAGCACCTCACCACCCTCACAGGAAAGAATTTCTTCCTAATATCTAATCTAAATCTAATAGGAGCTGGTCTCTGGCTGTTGGGCATGGGTTGGCTTTGAAACCCGACGTTGGTGGGGTGGGAGGATTTCAGAGCTGGGTATGCAGCAAGGGGGAGACTGGGGATGGGGACATGTGCTCCCCCAGGGATGGGGGGGTGCCCCTTGGGTGCTTGGCGCCACCGCTGGGTCCCTGGGATGGGCAGGACCTAAACCACCCCTACAGCACGGGTGATGCACCGCCATAACATGTAGGACCGCTGTGCAATACGTAGCGGCTATAGAGGCAAAAGCGATGCACAAAGGTCAGGGATGGGAAAGCCCTGCCGGAGCACAGCCCTGAGGCCGCGGCATGCAGGGACACCCCCGTGCACTGTCACCTTCTCTGCCTTGGTGACCCGTCCTCCCCACAGGCCGGTCTGGTGTCCCCGGAGAACCCGGAGCAGCTGCTGATCGCGCTGGAGCCCGAAGCCGCCTCCATTTATTGCAGGAAGCTTCGCCTCCACCAACTGATCGACCTGAGCTGCAAACCCCCGGCCAACGGGCTGGCACCCGACCACGCCATCGACTCCAGCTTTCGGCAGGGTGAGCGCCCGCAGGGGGTGGGGAGCTGCCAGAGGGGTCCTGGCAGGGTGGGGGGCTGGAATTGCAGGAGATGGAGCAGGCAGGGATCCAGCCCCGGACGCCAGGTCTTGAGGGTCCGTCAGCAGCCCTGGGGCACAGCCCAGGCTGCAGCAGTGGGGTCCGTGGGGTGAGCACTCGGAGTGCATCCATCCCGGTGCTCTCGCACCCCCATCCCAAGCTTCACCTCCTGCCCAGGGAGCAGAGGGGCTCTGGCAGCAGCCCCTGCCCAGGGGATCCCATTCTCATGGGGACGGGCACCCTGGCGGGTCCCCACCAGCCCTGGCAGGGAGCTGGTTTGAATTACGGTCCCGGCATGTGCCTCTCCTTTGGCTTTTGGGATGGAGCAAAACCACCACAGCTGGTAAAAGAGCAATTAGCGCGGGGGCTTTTATTGAGGAGCTGCTGCTGCTTCCCGGGCTGGCTCTGCCTGCAGCCCTCCTGGCCCCCACGAGCAGGGGGTACATGGGCAGCCCCCCCAGGGCTCTCCGTTCTGGGTGTTTCTCCACAGAGACCCCCCCATGCTCCCCTCCTGGGTCCAGCACAGGCATCTCGCCCCCTCCCGCCACGGCCTCTTGCCGAGGGGCTGACTCCCTCTTTGTTCTCCTCTGCTCCCGGCTCTTTTCCGCTTTCCCATCTCCTTCCCTATAATTTTCCCTTCTCTGATACTTTAGCAAACGAGACCGGCTCTGGCAGAAGCCGTTTGGGTTTCTGCGCGGCGCTGATGTGTGCGGGGGCGAGTCCTCAGAGGGTGCCAGCGGCCATAAAGCGAGCGCAGCAATCCTGCATCCCCCGTGCGAGGACAGGGCAGGGCTGCTTCCACCCCCCCGCAGGGACCCCCAGCCCACAGGACCTTCTAGCGAAGGGGGAAACTGAGGCAGAGACGAGCGGGGCACCGTGCCAAGGGAGCGAGGGGGAGGCCGTGGCTGCTTCCCGCTCTGACAGCCCTGGGGAACCCCGATCCCCCCCTTCTTTCCCCCCATCCCCC
>VYZM01007109.1:9178-22484 GCA_013398915.1 Dromas ardeola | reverse complement strand
GAAAACCAGAAGGAGACTAAGGCAATGGCTGTGACATGAGGAGGTGGATGGGCATGGCCACGGAGATGGGCACTGCCATAGGGACACTGGCACTAGTCCTGGAGCTACCAGGTAGCCGGCTTCCCAGCCTCCTTCCTGCTGCTGGATCCTGCCCTGACCCACGGCCCAGCTCAGCTCCAAATCCCAGGAGGCAAAATTTCACCCCCGGGGGGGAGCTCAGCTGGGGCTCTGCCATCCCCAAATGCCACCTCTCCCGGGGAGGACGGGGGAGAAAAGCGAGGGGAAAGCAGCAGCAGCCGGAGGCCAGCAAGCGGGATCCCTCCCTGAGGCTCCGGACGGAAATGCTCCAGCATTTGGGGAGCCCCTCCTGCACTTGGGGGACCCCCCGACCCCATAATGGGGAGGGCAGGTGTGCTCCTGTGGCGATGGCGGCTGGGGAGGGGGGACGCAGCAGCTCACCCCCAGCTCCGTGGTGGCCACAGAGCTGCAGCCCCCGGGGCGGGGGGGTTTGGGTGGGTTTCTTCTTTTATAAATTTGCTCTTCCTCCTTGGGAGCCACGCAGGCAGCAGTGGAGGGCAGGGGGGGCTAGTCAAAGCCATGCCAGTCGCTCTGCTCCGAGTCGTACTCCAGCTCCGCGCCGATGCAGCGCACCCCGTCCAGGAGCATCGGCGTGCCGTGGTGCCGGTCTGCAGGACAGGAGGGGACAAGTGGGGACGGGGACAGAGACAGGGTGCAGCCACGTATGGGCTCAGGCTGGCCCAGGGGACTCGCTTCACCTTTTGGAGAGCCCTTTTGGGGAGTTCTCAGGCTCACCGGTGCTTGTCCTCTCACCTATGGTCCCCACACAAGGGATGCCCAGGGGGCTGGGAGATGCAGGGATGCTGCACCCTGTCCCCAGGTCACCGCTGTGGTTGCTGCCCTCGGGGTGCCGCCTGGGGACAGTGCTCAGCCCCCGGTGTGCCAAGGCTTGGGTGCTGCAATATATAGGGCGCGTGGGGACAGGCTGGGACATGGGGTGGGGACACAATGAGACGGAGGGGGGATGCCGGGGAGGAAACCACCAGCCCCACGGACCCCAGGATCAGCTGCGTGGAAAATGCCAGTGAGAGCAGGCGCCATGTCACACGCAGCAGAGGAAGCTGAGCTATGAAACACTGCTCTAATTAACAAACCCAAATTAGGCAGCAAGGTGGGGGAGGGGAAAAAAAGAATTAAAATTAAAGACTGCCGTGCTGCCTAACAAGCAGCGGCGTTTGGAGGAGAGGGGGACCCCAGTGGGCTTGGCCACAGCCCCCGGGCTGGGTTTGGGTGAGGACTGGGGGGGCCAGGGGGTGCCCCCGACCCACCCGCTGCAGCCCCGCTCCGTGCACCCCTTCACCGGGGAAGCCCCTCAGCCTCATCCCGCGGGCTGGAGATTTTCGGAATGAAAGTCGTCAGGTTTAGACAATTTCTTAGAAGTGTCCACCAGGTGGGGAACGTCTGCAGCGGCTGGGCCGGGAGAGCTGGAAGGAGATGGGCTGGGGAAGGAGGGAGAACGGCGCGGGGTCCAGGGGATGCGGGGAGCATCCCTGGCTCCACAGACACAGCAGAAAGCAGCCGGTCTCCAGCCAGGTCTGCGAGCGTTCCCTGCTACCGGCTGGGCCAGGAGGAATTGCTGCTCTGAATCCCAAGGAAATGCATGAGTTCCCCCCACACCGATGCCCACCGGCGCCGGCAGACCCTTACCCATGACGCGGGCTTGTACCACCACCTTGACACAGGCACCTTCACCGGCCTCGCTGGTCAGGACCATCTCCTCCTTCAGGACCCCCTCCTTGTGCGCCGTGTACTCGCACTTCACGCTGTAGCCTGGGGACAGAGACACCCTGGGAGCTGGGCTCCGGCTGCGAGAGCTGCCTGCACCTTTCCTACCCCACTCCGGGAGCCCCTCCTCACCGCAGGCACCCAGAGGCAGCAGACCCGGGGGCGTAGCTGAATTTAGTCCCGTCCCCACCACCGAGGTGCCGGGCACAAGTCTTGCTGGGCTCCCTCCCCACCCTGTGCCTCAGTTTCCCCGCCCACGAGGCAGAAACAAGGATGCTGAGCCGTGGTGAAGCTCATAAAGCTCCACAGAGATGCAGGTGAGGTTTTGGGGGGGACAGGACACTGCTTTTCACACCGCCTGGCTGAAGGCACTGCTGTGATGGTGCCGAGCACGCCCCAATGCCCTGAAACAATGGCACCTCTGAGACTTGCTCGTCCCCGTCACCCTGCCCCAGGCCACGGGGGGTTTGCAGAGCCCCACAGCTCCTCTGCACCCCCAGTCACAGCCAAGGTGGAGGGGGGGGGTCCCACCTCCCACCCAGCCCAAACCCCGACCCTCCAGCCCCACACACTGCCCCAGAACATAACAAATGGTGCTGCCTTTGCCCTGCCTGCAGTGCCCTGGCCAGGCAAACACCATGATCTCCCACCAGCCAGGCACACCCATGCCAAAATTGCCGTGTCTTCCTCCTTGCAGAGGAAAGGGGACATGGAAACACCCCTTGGAGTCCCCAGCTCGGAGTGGGTGAGGGCTGGTGCCGGTCCCATGCCCCCCCCCAGCACAGGGACAGAGCTGGCAGGGCCAAAGGAGGCAGTTGCTTTTGACGTGGAGGAAAAAAGCACAATGTAAAAAATAAAGGAGAGGCGGAAAATTAAACCATGCTGGCCTTTCAGTTGCTGAAAGGCATCAGTCAAACCCCAGCCGGGGGGGGTGGAGGGGGACACGAGCTTGCTGTGAGCACACGGCCGGGCACCCCCCCGCGGAGCTCACAGGGAGGCACCCCGACATAGCTGGCACAGCGGGGTGCTGCAAAGGCACGTAAAAAGAAATAAAAACGCGCTGAGCGTCATCCAGGCTCCAGCGCACACACAGCAGTCGGCTCCACAAGCTCAGCCCCAGGGCTCAGGAACATGGGGAGCGCAGTGGGATGGAGGGGAGCGAACCATCTACGGGCACAGCGAATTTTCCCTGACTGCTCCTCCAAGTCCCCAACCTGGCATGGGGCTCGGGTCCCCAGTGAAGGGCTGAGGAGCCAGAGGGGAGCAGAGCCAGGAGCTGGAGGAGAGCCTGGGGCAGGGAAGCACTTTCTCTGCTCAAATCAGGGAGCTCCACCTTAAACGGGGATGAAAGGTTGTACCTGGAAGCAGGACGGAGAAAGGGTGGCAAAACTTCCTACTTCCAAGCGCCAGGAGCCTCCTTATCTCCAACCCAGACTCTCTTGGGGCCACTTTGTCTCTGTGTCTGTGCCACATCACAGCCCCGCTCGCCGGCCCCACCACAGTTGTCACCACAGCCAGGAGCCAGGCACTGCGCTCTGCCCAGGCTGGGCGGCCCTGGGACCACAGGAACAGGATTTGGCCCATGGCCGGGCAAACCTGGCAAGCTCCATCCCTGCCCACAGCCGAGGATGTGGGAAGCAGAACCTCAAGGGAAGCCCTGGCTGTCACCAGGACCCCAAGGACCTGGGGGACAAACGCCACTGAACCACTGCAAGGCACCAGACACCTCCAGGTCCCACCAGAGCAGCTCAGGGTCCCCGAAGGACTCCTTTCCCCAAAGCCTTGGAAGCCCTGGCCCTGAGCCCAGGCTGGGCATGCCAGTCCAAGGTGGGAAGCTTCAAGCAAACAAACCTTAAGTGCTTTGCTGGGCCGGGGCCAGCAGCAGCGCGGGAAGAGCCGCAGCCCAGCCCTGCCAGCCACAGCCCCGCTCCCGGACCCTCGGCTGCCGGGAGGCAGCAACAGGAGAGACGGTGAGCTGCAGCCTCAGGGAGACAGAGGGGATGGGGATGCGGGAAAGAGCATCCACCGGCTGCTTGTCAAGAAGAGCTGCTGGCACAGGACCAGTCACGGTGCCCCAAGGCACTTCGCAGCCTGCTGTGTCCTCAGGGCAGATCCCATGTCCCCAAGACGGCTGACACCAAGCCCAGGGTGATGTTCAGCTGTCCCAGACGATGCACCAGGGCCACCGAGCACAGCCCTGCTCCCTTTTCCCACTGATATCGGCCGCAAACTGATCCCAGACCAGAGTCCAGCTGGTGCATGAGCCTGGTGCCTCTTGTAGCAAACCCTGTGCCTGTCTTGTCCCCATCCCCACCAGTCTGTGGGCTCTGCTCCACAAACCCATGGCCGCTCTTCACCTCCCGCCTCTCAGACTGATCTGAACCGACAAGAAACAGCATCTGATTGACGAACATTTGGGATAACGGGAGCATTTAACCTCCCAATTGCAGCTGATAAATTATGGAGAGACATAGGTCTGCAGGGGACGGAGCAACAGGCCGGCTGCAGGCTGTAACTGAACCCAGGCTGCCAGCGGGGATGGGACAGACCGAGCAGCACCGAGGGCTGGGGGAACAAGAAGGGGAGGAAGGAGGAGGTAGAGCAGCCAGCGGGACCCCCCCGCCCTGCAGCCACGATGCCAGGGGCTGCCACCTGCCCAGCCCCCAGCATGGGCTTGGATGGGGCTGAGCTGCCGCAGACACAGAACAAAGCAAAGCCCAGGTAGTTCCTCTGCACAGACCCACATCAGGCGCCTACGTTTCAGGACATCATTCTCTTTTCCTCCACGACAAGAGAATTAGCAAGAAGCCTGGAGACAGACGGAGAGGTGACCCCCCCTCCCCGCCTCAGCTCCAGCCTCTTCTTTAGGCGGACCCTCGGTACAGGCAAAGAACAGACAGAGCAAGTGCTAAAAATACCAGCACGTCTGGACTCTGTTCAGCAGGTTCTTGGATTAAAACACCACAAAAGCTGCTCTCCAAGCGCACAGGTCGGGGTCGGGCGTCTCCCGGGAGGCACAGTGGAAACACGGATTCCTTCTCCATGGGGTAAGGCTCTCCAATGCAGCGCTGCAGGGACGGGCGCCGGGATGCGGCCCCAGAAGAGGTACAGCCAGGACCAAATGCCCCCTTCACTGCCAGCAGCTGCAGCAGGACCTGTCCCCAAAGCCCCGCGGGATGGGGACAGCCCAATCAGCCTGCCGCCACCCCCGCCGTGCTCAGGTGAAGGATGAGGCTTGGGGTTTGGAAAGCGCTTTGGCGGACACTCGCCCATCGAGTTCCCCAGAGGCAGGAAACTCCCTGGCAATAAAAGCCGTCCCCACGGGCTCACGGGGAGCTCTGGGCTCTCCAGGCGAGAGGAATCACCCCCCCATGCCTGGCAAAGGCTCAATCCAGGTGGCCACAGGTGCTCCCGGGACCAGGGAGCTGCCAGCTGCCTCCTGACCCATGGGACCACTTGGTTCATGCTTCCCACATGGCCCCAGCATGAGCCAGACACCCCTGCCACCCCCACGGGCACTTAGGGGGACATCGGGGTCTGGCAGCCCCCTCACCCAGGCAGTGCTCCCCTCGCTGCTCACCCCTTGCCGGCTGCATCTAAGCAAGGGCAGGATCCAGGACCCAGCACAGCAGCTGCCGGGGGGGACAAAGGGGGGACCTTACCTTCTGGTAGGGGGGTGACACTGATGACTCGGAGGTTGAGGCTGGGGAGAGGCACGGCACAGACGTCCTTCCCCAGCCTCTGCACCAAGGGCAGGAGGAACGTGATCTCGTACTTGTGGAGGATCTTCAGGAATCCCACCTGCAAGGCAGGGAACACAGCGGGGCTCACACCATGCCTCGGGTGGGCAATGAGCTGTGGCAGGAGGTGGTCCCACACTGCCATCATCCCATCCCGTCCCTCTCCGCATCCCACCCTGGGAACAGGGACCCACCAGGCATTGGCCACCCAAATAAATAAATGGGAAAACATAGCACATCCATTTGGCTGCACAAAACAAGCAGCAAAAGCAACCAGTTCTGGGGCAAAGCCCCAGGAACAACCATCTTTCAGTGTCATGGGAGCCGAGACCAATTTTCCTGGATGGTGTTTCTGGTCTCTAAAAGGCAAGATGTTTCTAAGAGCGTGCCTTCAAACTTCATTTATCCACTGCCACGATGAAAACCAGAGCGCTTTTCGGAGCCAGCCAACTCCAGAGCAGTGTCCATCTCCATCGCACTCAGCAAAAGCCATTTTGGGAAGGGAGCAGCAGGCTCCCTGTCTGCTGCAAAGCTCCGGACGTGCCTGCCTGAAAACCCTCCCTGCGGCAGAGCCCAGAGGACAGCCAGGATCCGGCCCAGCTGAGAGGATGATCCCCTCCTGGGTATGCAGGGTACCCAGTGCTCACCGACTGCCACAAACCCTGCCGGCAGCAGCGGGTAAGCTCTGGCCCCGGGCACCTTCGGTCTTCCATGCACACATGTGCAACCCACTCCAAGCAGCACCTCAACCGCCACATAAATACATATATAATACACACACACATATACATATCTATCTATACACACATAGATATAAACTGCACGCCATATGCTTGCACATTCCTGGCCACGAGCAGCTCCAAGGCATCATGGCAACAAGAAATGAGAACGAGCAGCTTTGAGGATTTTAAGACCATGGAAAGACGTTTGGTGACTGGCCCTAACGAGCCTTTTCTCCAGAGGGGAGAGGATGAGAGTCTCCTCCTGCCTCTGAAACGTATGGTGGGGCACACTGTGCTCCTCAAACCTGTCCAGAAGGAAGAGCTGCATGGTTAAACACAGCCCTGGCACAGACCCACACGGCACCGGTACGCTGAGCCGGGATGGTCCTGCTGTGCCATCGGGGCTGGCAGTGCCAAGGGCAGCAGGCAGCTCCCCCCCTTTCCCCGGAGAGGCACGTGCAGTGCCGGGGCGCCCACAGCACGCTGCACGGCACGGGTGGGAAAAATAATAACAACCACCCACAGATTGGCAATTGCTAAGCAATTCGCTGCCGTTTTTAGGGCGATAACCCATCATCCGCCCGGTACAAATAACTGACTCAGAGCTGAAAGGGAGTTTCAGATTGCTCTGCTGCACGCAACACCGGAGCAACCCCGATGCTCTCTGAGGGGTTTTATTTCTTGGCAAAAAAGGGCCCCCAGAGGAGAGGGTGGGATGGAGGGGCCAGCTTCGCACCAGGTGAAGCAGCCACAATAACGCAGCTCCAGGCAGAGGACCGGCAACCTGCACCTCCGAATCACTGCCAAGTTGCCCATCTTACACCCAGTCCCCGCTGCCACCAAAGCCCACGGCACGCCAGCACCAAAGCCTCCGCTCGCAGCACTCAGCCCTGCTGCGTGGGACAGGAGCTGTGGGACAGGGCAGGCAGCGCATGCTCAGGTCTGCAGACCTGCCAGGCTGAAATATAAGGCGTCGTTAAAGATGGCTTGCTGTCCCCACTGCCATCACCGGCCCCCTGCATGGCTTGGGAGCCACCGTCAAACCTGAAACCACGCTCACACCCTCCCACGGCCGCAGGCACATGGCTGGAGGGGAGCAAGGAGAAGCCACAGCACTGCTGGTGCGGAGGGTGAGACCCAACTCAGCCCTGTCCCCCCCAAACGGGGGCAGAGGACACAGTGCCACATTCCCCCCCTGCCGTGGACACAGCAGGGACAGCGGGTCCCCCAGCCCACCCTGCCAAGACTGGGCTCCGCTGCTTGTGACCCCCCCAGACCCTGATTTCCAGAGGGGGGCCTGCGTCCCACCCCAGCCCGTTGGACCTGGCGTGACAGCCCTGCAAACGCTGCCCAGAACAGGCAGCCGCAACACAGGCTGGGAGCCCTCCCCAGCCGGCCCCAAAACCACCCCTGTCACTGGCAGAGGCCGGATGCAGCCGCAGGAATCAGGTGCTAAATGGGCGAATCCAGAGCAAAACACCCACGTTTATACCTGTGCCCTCAGGAGCATCACAGCCACCCGCGGGGAAGGACTCAGATTCCTGGGGTGCTCCCAGGTCCCCAGGGAAGGCCAGGGAGTGAGCGGGGCCAGAAACATCCCCAAATCTTAGAACTGTAACGGAGTTCACTGATTGGAGTGATGTCCAGAGACACAGCGATGGAACCCTGCCTGGAACAGGCAGAGCTGCAGGCAGAAGCCATGGGCAGCAGAAGCCTCACAGCTCAGGGGGCTACAACAGGCAGCACTGAGGGGGTCCACCCACCCCACAGGACCCCCAGGATTGACCCAGCCCTGCTGCCAGGTGCAGGGACAGACCACGGTGGCACCAGTACCCCCCTCATCCCCCAGGTCCCAGCTCCCACCTTGACGAGGAAGCTGCCATCCTTCTCCTGCATCACCATCACCACCGAGTCGTGGAGCTTCTCATCAAAGTGCACGTGGCCGTGGGTCCCCTCGGCGGGCTGGCTGGGGGCGAAGCGCACGCCCCCACCCTTTGTCTTGCTGCCTGCGTGGGGAGGAGAGGACAGAGCCTGGCATCACTCTCTGCCCACCTGGGACGCACCCCCTTCATCCCCAGCTCTGTGTTCCCCCACAGCCCCTGGGGATGGACCAAGGCTGGAGCACGGAGGGGCTTCCCCAGTTTCCTCCCTCTCATTTCAGAAACACCCTGTGCCACGGGCTGGGGAGGGAGCACATGGACACAGGTGACCAGTGGCCACAGAGGGCTCACTCTCCAAGCAAATGGGGAGCGCATGGACCAGCTGATGCCCAGAGGCTGTGCGGGTCCCATCCATTCCCCAGACTCAGCAGCATTTGCTCGCTCCAGTGATTTTCTCAGGGCAGAGGAGAGGGACGAGCAGAGGCACAGACTGCCGGGAAGGGGGCACAGGTGGGACAAGGACCCGGGGAAGGAGAGCATCCCCAGGGAAGGGCTCCCACGTGTCCCAGGGTGCTGGGCGGGGCTCTCTGGGGCTACAAAGCTGGCCAGCATGTTGGGGAGCAAAACCAGCAGTGCCCTGGGGAAACCCAAAAATGCAACGGCACCTGCCTGGGGAGACTGAGGTCCCCATGGCCAGCAGGAGCCTTCACAGATGCACAAACGCTACGTGCCCTTTTGCTTGCACCTTTGCAATACGTTCTCTGTGAGCTTCCAAGTGAAAACAGCCCCTCCTTTTCCTCCTCCCTAGTGCACCCCAAGAAACCCCCTGGTCCGACTGCCGATTGCATCCATCTGGCAGCGGCTGGGAGCAGATTGCCGCCTCCTTAAAGAAAAGGCTCTTTGTGCCTCAGCAGGCTGGAAACGCCGGAGATTTAATAACTCGGCATTGTTCAGCCGGAACAGCTCGGCAGAAATCCCTTCCCCGCACGCAGGGGAAAACAAGAGACTCGGCTGCTTGCAGAGCGATGCGGCTGCACGTGGCTGCGGTGGGGAAGGGGACACAGATGGCACCCTCCCTGCCGAAACACAGGCAGCCCCCAGCCCCCCGTGACAGGGCACAGCCACCCGCTGCCCCACAAAGCCTTTATGGGTGCCACAGGGCAGGATGAGCCCAGGGACCCACGTGGATCCCGTAAGCCGTCTGGGAGCTGCGGATAACAGACAAGGTCTCAGCCTGTTGTTGCTGACGGGCATCCTGATGCCAGCACTGGGTTCGGAGGACCCAAGCACCAACGCCTGCCAGGGGACCAGCAGGGAAAATCCCAAATATGTGTCTTCATCACGCGGTGCTTGAAGGCAGCACCGCTGATGCCCAGCACGGAGCCTGGGAAGCCTGGCGGCCCCTGGGGACGAGCGTCTCCGGAGGGCAGCCAGCCACTGTCCACTCGGGCAGTCACAGTGCTCAGCTAGTCCCCCAGCACAGCGTGTCTGAACACCCTCGGGAGAGAGGGAGGTCAGAAGTAGGCGAAGGTGGCAGCCAGGCACCGTGGGCAGCTGTCCCGGGAACCGGCTGTCCCAAGAACCGGGTCACCTGCCAGCACACACCCCGGTGACCTTGAGAGGCTGCACTGCGCGGTGCCCCCGTCCCAGCTCAGGAGGGGCCGACAGGGACAGTCCTCACCCTGGCAGGAGGGGGCTGCCCCAGGCAGAGCCCAGATGGGTGACGGTGACACCTCTGGAGCCCCAGGCACGTGGGGCAGGGTGGAAGGGGCAGGGGCACCCACACACGCAGGACCTGCCATGATTCAGCCAGCACAGAAATCTCATTAGGGGTGAAATGTAATTGTGCGTCCTGCAAACACCCGGCAGCAAAGGGAGGTGCAGGCAGAGGTACAGGCAGAGGCTGGGCAGAAAAATCACCCGGAGCTGGTGTGTCCTATCTCGAGGCCCCAAGTCCCACCACAGTCATGGCAGGAGGGTCACTGGGACCTGCTGGACCCTACGCGGTCAGCGTGACGGCAGCCAGTCTGGTGCCACACTCGCTGGGCACGCAGGGGGTGGGTTTGGGGGTCCGACCCACACCTTCCACGGAGGGGGGCCACCTGCCTCGCATGTGTCAACAGCGATCTCAAGCTCTGGAAGCAGATGCCACTTTCAGAGTCATGGCACCCCCCCAAAATGAGGGAGCCCAGGCCTCAGCGTCCCCAGGGAGACAGGTCTGGGAGCAGCGAAGTGCAGGTGGTTTAGGGCTCCCCCAGCATGCTGCTCCCCACAGGGACCCCCAGCCCCTCTCCCCAGTGCTGCCAGGAACAAAGCAGCCCAGGGCAAGCAACTTGCCTGCTCTTTGTCATCACCACCAAGGGATTGCTCGCCTGGCCCTCATCCTGCTGGGAAGCCAGAGGAGGCTTCACCACCCATGGGAGGAAAGCCCCTGGGATGGAGCCATCCGGCAGCCCCGCTTGCCGGCAGCAGTGAAGGAGCCACAGAGGCCAGAGCCGTGACCGGGCACACAAAGGGAGACGAAATCACGCCCAGCAGCAGCACAAAGAGCCTCTTCGGTCTTTGTCTCGATGCGGTGGAGAGCCAGTGCCGCCACAGGGCACTTCGCACCAGCGGCCCTTTGGGGTCCCCTCCCGGCACCAGCAAAGCAGCCAGCTCCCCAAGCCTGGCACTGCCAGAGCCTTCTGGGGAAGCAGCTGGGGTCCAGGAGAGGCCAGGAGCACCCCAGGAACATCCAGCACCCATCGCCTCCCAGAGCAGCTCCGCCTGGAGGAGGGAATCGCAGCTGAGCGATGCCAGCAGCACCCCACCGGAGCCTCGAGCCTGCCACAAGCCCCCTCAGCAGGTGCTCGCTTGCAACCAACTTGCAGCAGAAAGACAGCAGCAATGCCACCACCGGTCCCCCGCAGCCTCTGACCTGCTCAGCTGCTCCCTGGACAGGGAGCGTGCAGCTCCAGGCAGCCTTTGCATCCCCGGCTGCAGGCAGGGCCACGGGCAGAGGGGCTTCGCCGGGAACGAGCATCAAACTTGGAGACTAGGGGGTGAGGAGCAGGCAGGCAGGCAGGGAACGCCAGGGACTCACCCTTGCTAGCCGTAGCCATGTGTCCCCGCAGCGGTCGTCCTTGCGCGAAACTTCAAAGGCACGGGCAGGAGGCCATCCTCCGGGGCTGCCGCTGCTCCCGAGCGCCGGAGCTGGGGAGGGAACCGGCAGGGTTAGGCAGGGGCAGGTAGAGCTGGGGAGGGCAGCTGCTGCCCCAGCCAGATCCTGGGGCAAGCCAAGCACCACAGACACAACGGCACCGCACGGCTGCGACTCCGACTCCGGCACTGCTCCGGCACAGACCTGCCGGGGAGGAGCCTGCCTGCAGCTCGGGGGCGTCAGGCAGCCCAGCTTTGGGCAGTGGTGGGCAGCACGCCAGGGCCTGTGCCCAGCTCTGCCCCGATCACGCAGGCAGGGCAGGAGCAGCGGCAGGATGGGCAGCCCCTCCGCCCTCTCCACCACGACCCTGCGGCGTGACCTGGCCGGCCCCGGTTCCTGCTCCGCCAGCCCTCGGGAATGCAGCCAGCCCCTGCTTGGGAAAGGGAGGATTCACACCCCGGCACAGCAGCCGGGACACAACCATCGTGTCTCCCAGCCATCAGCGCTGAGCAGAGAGCACCCCGTGCCTCAGTTTCCCCATTTCCCCCCCTGCAAGGGCTCTGGCACACGGAGCCCCGAGCTGGGGAAGCCTTGCAGGCTGTCAGCAATAGCATGGACCCCAAACCCAGACCTCCCAAAACCCTTCTCCCCAGGCCTGCCAGGATGGCTCCCATGGGAAGAGCCACTCTCTCCTGCCCATCTGATGCTGCCTCCCCAGGGCAGCGCTCCCCTGGCAGCCCTGCAGGATAATGGGGGACCCTCCACCAGCACCCCCAGCCCCAGGGTGGGCACTGCCCTTGCACCAAGGCAGGAGGAGCAACTGGAGCCAGGCTAGGGGCAACGGGGCTCACACCCCCTACTTTCCACCCAGGGGTTCAGGATCTGACACTCCCAAACATCCCTTTGATGGAACCTGAGACTAAAACCTCCTCCCTGGGGTCACCCAGTGCCACTGCCCCTCAGGAGGCCATGGTAGCCCAAATATGGGCTGGTATCACTGCTGGGCACCCGAGGAGTCCAGCAGTAGGATGCAGGTGCCCAAAACAGCCCTGTCAGCAGTCCGGCCTGATAAGCACAAGGAAATTCATGGAAAAAGCATCAACCACGTCAGCCTTGGGAGAAAATACGATAAAAAGCAGAGATGAAAGGGCAGGGAGCCTCTCCAGCAGCCAGGGCACCAGCAGACCCTCACCATGGCCCCCATGCCCCACAGTGTTGCTGCCCAAAGACAAGATGATCCAGCTTGGAAGAGCCAGGAGGGAAAACCCAGGATTTGGGGATGCCTCAAGAGATGTGCCGGGGACAGAGAAACTGCCCATGGGCAGCACAGTTTTGGAGGAGACCCTGGGACAGGACACAGCTCCACAGAAGGTGGGGGGCACAGGGCAAGCGGCCCCAGAGCAGGTGCAAAGCATGTGGCTGGCAGTGGGGGGCTTGGGGACCAGGATGGTTGCAGTGGGGGTGAACATAGGACCCATGGGCTCCCCGTGCCCTTGAGGCTACAGCCCCGGGGTCGTGGGTACCCCACGGACCCACCGACAGTCCCATGCTCTCAGCCCCCACCCCAGCACCCCGCACAGTGGGTTCCCAGCGCTCTGCCCCTTCCCGGGGCTCCCCGGCACCCCGACGCCGGGGGTGAGTGGCAGTAAGGAGGCAGCGGCGCTGACGCACGCCTCCCCGCCCGAACCGCGCCGGGTGGCCCCAATCTGCCTCCGCCATCACCCGCGTGGCCCCGGTCCCCGTCACGCGTGGGTGTGGGTATCCCCCCCCCGCCCCGTGTTTTCACACACTCCCTCCGGCTCAGCTCCGGGTCTGCAAGAGGGGACGCGGGGATGCGCGTCCCGGCCTCGGTGTTCTCCTCTGCGCAATGGGCCAGCGGAGCGGCCCGGACGAGCATCCTGCCCAGCCCACCGGGACCGGGGGAACCGGAGACCTCACCGAGGCGGTTATGCCGGGAGGGGACAATGAGGGAAAGAGGGTCCCACCGCCCTGGGAAGGGAGAAAGCCCGGGGACCCCCCCCC
>VYZM01007108.1:221059-245508 GCA_013398915.1 Dromas ardeola | reverse complement strand
TAATAATAATAATAATAGTAGAAATGTGAAGCTGTTCCAGTGTCCCACGGCTGGAGTGGTGGTTTCCTGCATGCAGGGGAGGCAGAGGATATTCTCAAGCAACGTGTTTCCTCAGCTCCCAGCACTGCGTCAAAAGCAAACGAACAGGAAAAAAAAAAAAAAAAGAAAAAAACAAACAAAAGCAAACTGAACCTCCTAACCCCCACGCTCCAGACACAACAAAACCTCATACAGCTGCTGGCGCCGCTCTGCTGCTTTCACCCACTCTTGATTTTGAATGGATTTTTGGAAGAGTTTAATTCAAGCTAAAAGTGAGTGCTTAGCATGCACCGTAGATTTAAAGCGTAGTGTCCGTGGTGAAGTGTGTTGACGTAAAGGAAAGACCTGTAGAGTCCCAGCTTTTCATTTGGACGGATTGCAGAAACCATCAATCCAACCCCTCTTCTTGGCCGTCCGTCTTCCCTCTCATTCATGCAAGAATCCAAATTATACACAGGATTTCTGATTATGGTTGAAGCATACCCTGAGAGTTAAAATATGCTCATTTGCAACATTAGCTAAGTACCCCAAACCCTTTGGCTTAATTTGGGTAAGTAAATTCCTGGTTTTGGCATCAGTTGTGTATATAATGGTGTTTTCACATCTCACAATTCCCTTTCTCGTTGTAAAACCAGCTGCAGTTGTTTATCACTGACTGAATTAGCACTATCAGGGACTGGGACTTGTTTGAGGTTGTTGGGGGGGAGCTCACGTGTGCGTCAGGAGGTGAAAACGTTTCTGTAAACTCCTACAGAGTGCAGCTGCTGAGTCTCCCACAGCTTTGCTTGGAGGCACCTTACGAACTTCAGCTCCACGTACTGCAGAAAATCGTAGGTAAATGCTGGTGAACCGGTGCACTACCAACCTCCCGTGGGTCAGGACAGATCTTGAGCGTATCTCTGGCTCTCCTAATAGCTTGCATCACCAAGGGAGATATATTTCAATCTATCCGATTGCCTTTCGCATGCAGGGTTTGTGCTGTGTCAGATACGCCCATTGTTAATCTTTACTGTGGGACATGTGAAAAGATACAGGCAAAACGGGTGCGGCGCAGGCTTACACTCTCATTTTTATCTAAACAGCCTGGGGTGGGTTGTTTTTTTTGTTTGTTTGTTGATTTTTTTTCGTTATGGAAAAGGGTTTCTAAAAATAACAGTTAGTTTTAAACTCCTTGATTTTTGGGTGCCCAGACTGAAGCAACTGATTTCCAGAAAGCAGGTATCAATACCTGAAATGAGGTTCCTTTAAGGTAAATAAATACAAACTAGGTATTATTTTTTTGGGGAGGGGTGCTAAGGAAATGGAAGGAATATTTCACTTCAAATTCACATTGTATGACTTTTTTGAGCTGAAAATTTGCTAGTTGTTTCAGACTGATGGTGAAAAAAAAAGAAACGTAAAGTCAGGGCATTCAATTTTTCTCCAACCTTTTTTAAAAATTTGGCTGGTTTTAATATTTTAAAAAGTGTGTTGGAAATGACCTTTTGACCATTGTATTTTTTTTCTTAAAATCTCTCTGTGTTTTCGGGAAACATTGCAGATACGTTTCATTAAAACTGCCTTTGTTCAGTGAGTTTTCTCTGCAAGTGAATGTTAATCTGCCTCAGCAATGAATCAAGCATTCTTTGATGTTCAAAGTCGGTGACTCCCAGCTCCTTCTTCTTTATCATTGGGCTTTTTTTTCAGCCTACATTTTCTCTTATCTCCAACCATGAGTGTAACGTCCCTTCAAGGTCTGATCAACCCCTTAGGTCTAGATGACCCCACTCATCTGTCCTTGCCTTTGTCCTTCCAGCTGCGGTGATTCCCCAAGGACATCACCGTCCAACTGCATCTTTTGAGATTGCAGATAGGATGGGTATCACTTCCAGGATCCAAAGATGTGAGAGATGAGGCAAGAGTTTCTCAGCAGAAATGCTGATGAACTTGCCATGTAGCCTTGAGACAAGGTTGGTTTCAAGGGGAGGGGAAGGAGGGAAACAAAGATTATTCTAAAGACCAGCAAGGAGGCTGATAAAAGCATCTTGCTCATCTCATGATGACTGGGAGAAGACTGCAGGCAGTAGTAGGAAGTAGAGTGATAGTAGAGAGGCCTAAGCGAGAGGAAAAAAGGGTTTTATGGCCTGAATGACATTAAGTTGCCATAGACTCAGGTAGGAATGAGAAAATAACCAGTGTGAGGGAGCTCTTGGGTCGTTTTGATTTATCCTTTGTGTTTCTTATCATATTAAAAGCCTGTTCAAGCTCCGAAGAGGGGAGGTGTTGAGTAAAAGTCATCTCCAGTTGGAACCACACAGACCTCGCGACCTCTTTTTTGCAGCTGGAGAATATCGGTGCAGCACTAACGTCAGTGGGTGCCGTCAGCTCGCAGGAGCAGATAGACCGAATTCCTGCTCTCTTTCTTTCCCTTTGATTCAGCAGCTGGAAACGGGAGAGCCCGGCACACTGTGACCTGGTTTTTGCACTGTCCTTCAGGAACTTGATCGTGGTCCAAAAAGCATTCCTCGGATCACAGGCTGTTGACACAGTACCTCAATATGAACCGTGAGCAGGCTGGATTCGTTCTATATTTACTGCCGCTGGCAGCCGCCAGGAACGGGGCTGTGCTTGAGGCATTTCTAGCATGCTCGAAGCCCGTAAGCCCCAGAAAATTAATGTTACACAACAAATTGGGTCCGACATAACTGGGCTTAGGGTATCGCCAGGCGATGCCCCTTGAGCTGACCTGCTGAATATTAGCCATGGTGGTGAGGTCCTTGCTTCTCCTGCCAATGGGTGAGCTATGCTGGCAGAAAACTATCTTTTTCTGCTTGATTGTTTTTGCCAATTTAACTCCCTGAGCTGACTTACTGTAAGGCCAGCTGAGTGCCAATGCCAGCATGAGGGAAAACAGTGAATCAGATGCTTTAGTGCAAGAGAGTATGAGACTCATCGCTGTCTTATGAACCTCATAGAGATAACAAGGAGCAGGAAAAGCACAAACAAGAGAAACCTGGTATATGGAAGGTGAGAAGAAAATTCATTTAAACGTCTCTCAGCAGCACCCACACAACATCCCTTTTATGAAGGAAGAAAGGATATCATTAGGTTCAATGTTTTTATTCTTTAAAAAGGAAAGTAAGATTTCAGATCTCTAACAAGCAAAAAAGAGCTGACAATTGCTGATTTCCGTCCCCCCTCTTCTTTTCGTACTATCCAATAGTCTGCGGTAACATTGTGCTTACCTAAGAAGCTAAAATCCCCAGAAGTAAGCATTTGAAGATGGGCTCAAATTCAAACGGTGTGTAAGCTTGCATGTGCACACAAGCTGTATAGCAGTACATTCACATGCGCAATTTTCTTATCATATCGTCATCAGTGAACTGTATGTTCTATCAGAAGATAGAGGATGGTTTTTCTTCTTCTTTGACTTCCCTTCAGTTAGCTGAAAAAAAATATATCTCTGACTCATGCTTGAAATGCATTGTTTATGGGTTTACGATGGTTTTAACGTCCAGACTCAGTTCCCAAGACAAGCTAGGATAAAACAAAGGGAGGCTGAACAAGAGCCTGAACATGAAGAAAGCCTTCAGTCGTGTGTTATGTACCCCTGGAACGGAGAAGGAGATAGGTGTCATTAAAGTTTTCCAGAGTGTATCAAGTGGAAAGTAGAGCCCAGAAAAGAGATATTCAAACCAAGATTTCTGCAAGTGATTCAACTGTTATTCTCCCCTCTTTTCTCCAGTAAGCTAACTTTATTATTGTTCCCATGCTGAGACCTCAGACTGTTTCAAACCAATAATTGCAATTGCTTCAGAATCCTCGAGGGTTCACCTTCGAGCTCGTCGGACCTGGATATGAAAGGCTAATTTTATTTTATTTTTTTTTAAGGCATTGATTAAATTTGAAGTCTGTGGAGTCACCCTGGAATTTAAAGTCAGCAGTTCTGCTGTTGCCTGTTTGCTGGCGAGGGCTGGCATGGGCAGGGAGTGCTCAGAGAGAGAAAATCATCCTCTCACAGGGTCAGGGAGCGAAGAATATCACAGAGGTGCCGCGCTGCATTGCTGTGGTTACACGCCTGTACCACACGAGCCCCGTCTCCCACTTTCACTGAAATACTTTAAGACTGTAAAAAACACTGACTCTGAAGCAAGAGGATTGCTTTGCAGAAATAGAAACTTATCCTGTGCAAATCCCCTCTGAGCAGAAGACGTTGAGAGCAGCGTCGGTGGGTCAGCAGTCTGAGGTCGGCAGTAGCTTGCATAAAGCAAAACTCATAAACAAGCCGGTGAGTCAAACTCATTTCCTTGACTAACAGGAATAGGATTTCATAAACATAGCAATCGCTCTGTGCTCTCCAAACCGACCGAACTCTGTTCGCCAGTTTACGTAGCACAGAAATGGCTTGGGGGGGTGGGGGAAGGCAGCTGTTTCCAGGAGCTCATTTGGGAAGATCATTTGAAAAGAGGCTCTTTCAGTAAACATGATATAGGTTAGAATTTGGGTAACAGGGGCATCCTTTTAGCATGACTTTTATAACTTGATAATACTCCCTTATTTCTGACCTGCTTTGTGTTGAACTAGCGCATTCTCCTTCATGTTTACTCTATGTGCTGTGTAGTGGTGGCTTTATGTCCTTTCTTAATGTGTTTGTGGAATTAACTTCTGTTTAAAAAAAGATTCAGTAGGAAAGACCGATCTAGTTAAGGTCCCAATCTTTCTAGTCTTTCTAGTGAGGCAGCGAGGACCTTCAAATCCTCTTTAGCTCAGTGGAAATTCAGACAGAGTTCATGCAAGTACTTTACATTTTAAATTCAGAACACTGTTTTGCTCTCCCCCTCCTTTTTTTTTTTATTTTTACCAGCCTTTTACAAATGTTGTGTTTCAGCTGTTCAAATAGAAAATATATTCTGTATTCAGTTACAACTTTACTCCAAAGGATATATTTTAAAATATTTTAGTACACAAAAAGCTGACAATTTCTTTAGTCTTATTCATACTCTGCCCTTGGCCCTCAGTGCAGCTGCAGACCAACTGCTCACCATGAATACACGTCCATGGATGTTTCATGCCTGCAGTCATGCAAGAGGCTTGGGTGTGGGTCAGGGAATGCAAATAACATGCTGAGGCCCAAAGTCTGGTCCACAGTTGCCTATTGTGGGTGATCGACGAAGCTTTCACACACCCTCCTTCAGATCTCAGGCTGGGACAGGGCCTGCAAAAAAGTTCCTCCATTGCTCCGCAGCCTTGAGAGCACCCCTCTCCTCTGCCACCAGCGATCTTGACTTAAATCTTTCATGCTGTTGACGCTGAACAAGTATTGAAGCATCACAATGCGTTACTAATGCTTTTTGGATAAGGGGTTGGCAAATAAGCCATAAACTGTGAAGGTGGGAGATGTCTCCTTGTCTCCCTGTCTTACCTTCCTCTTCTTTCTCAAAGAGACTAAGTCTTGCTGGAAGGGCAGGACCCCATGCAGACGTGTTGGTTTTTATGGGTCCTTCAGCCTGGCATTCCCCCTTTCTCTGCGATGTGCTGTCACCGCGGCTCCCACCCTTGCCACCGCTCTGCTCTGTGCAGGCAAAGGGAGGAGGTGGGGACATGCCTTGCTACTGGTTCCTCCCCATCTCCACTGCCGGAGCAGAGCGATTGTGGGGTTCCTCCTCCTCCATTTCAGTCAGCTGGTGACAAGACTAATGGAGCAGGTCATGAATCATCACAGTGCAATGAAATCTGTCCATCACCCATAATAAATGCCTCTCCCACTACTCTGCTGTCCCACTATCCAGGCAGTGTTTGTGCTGTCAAGGTTTTGGAGCATGCACTAGCCTTTAGAAATTAAATTAATTGGTTGACGCTAATTTTTTTCGGTCTCCAACATTGTTAGTGGGGAGTAGAAAGACCTCTTCTGCTAGAAATATATTATAATTTACCAAAATGTATACCAAATGGACACTAGCTAGTTTTTTACAAAGCACGCTGTCTCATGAAGCAATAGGACGAGGAGCAATGGTTTAAACTAGAGCAGGGCAGGTTTAGATCAGACATTAGGAAGAAGTTCTTTACACTGAGGGAGGTGAGACACCGGCCCAGGTTGCCCAGAGAGGAGGTGGAGGCCCCATCCCTGGAGACATGCAAGGCCAGGCTGGATGAGGCTCTGAGCAACCTGATCTGGTTGAAGATGTCCCTGGTCACCACAGGGGGTTTGGACTAGACGAGCCACTTGCTACTTGCCCTGAAATCTGGGGACTGATCTCACGTTTCTTGCCAAAATGTTAATCCACATTCTTTGTTTGTTCAGTGGCAAAGCTCTATGTATTTCCTCTCCACCACTCTGGGATTTTTATATATTTCTCTACTTGTTTGTGCCTCTTTGCCTGTTCCCTTGTGGCTTTATGCCTCTGCCCTTTACCACTCTCACTCCTTTCTTTCTCTTTCTCCTCCCCTTCTTTCAGGATGCGAGTCCTCTCAGAAATGCATTAGAAAGTTGGCAGAGCTGAAATGGAACAACTTCCTTGGAAAAAAGTCAAAGACTGCAAGAGTTTGAAGTTTTGATGGTCACATTCCAGTAGACTCATGTCTCCACCCTGCTGCGTTTCTGCTTTTCCCAACGACAGCAGTAGAGTTCTGCCCTTGTATTTTCCCTGAAACTTCAAAACTGACTGAATCTGTGTGATGTTCGTAAGCTGTTGTGTAACATCCAAATGGAGCAATATCTTCAAGTTGAGTACAAGACCCTGCAAGCTCAGTCAACAATACCAAGAAGTTGACCTGGATAAGATAATTTTTCCAGTTTTGGGTAGATCCTGAAGACCTGGCAGCATCTTCATCCCTTTGGCTCAGGGGGCTGAGTGGGACAGGACAGAGAGGACAGACTATCTATGGACAAAAAGCTTTGAACAAGCGAAAAACTACACAATGCACAAACTCTGAAATTTTGGAAATCAGATGACTTCTGACCAGTTGTTTGTTTTTCAGTCATGCCTGTGTCAAAGTGAACGCGAACTGTGGAAGTGAAATTTAACAAAAAAAATGGATTGGCTGGAAAACTGCTATGGATATTCATACAGTACGTTGCTATATTGCAATTATTTCAGCTAGAAAATATAATGGCTGCAATTATTTCGGAAATATGTTTGGCAGAGGAACTTGGAATGGAAACACAATAAAGTTAATATTCCTTTTGACATACAGTTTTCTGAAGTTGTAGATAAAACCTCATTGTAGCTGCTATGTGTAACCTTATCACTTAGGATAACTCTGAGAAACATTTAGGTTCTTCTGTGGAAGCAGAGTGCTAAAACAATGTGCACCACTGCTGAAAACAGACACACACGGAGACAAAAGTTTAACCTCACAGCCGAGGAGATTTCCTTGGCGTCAGGTAGTAAATGCAAGGACTGGAGCAATAACTGGCAGGGCTGTGGGAGGGAGAAACATCAGAAACTGCTGCTGACAAGCAAGTGGCAAATAAATCTCAGAAACAACATGAGAAACCCTGATTAGACCTGAAGGAAAAACTTAAAAATTATTGTTAGCGAAGCCGTGGTTGAGCTTAACAGAATCAGGCAGAAATGAGTGAGGTATACTGGCTTATATTAAAGTTAACTTATAGATGATTCCCATAAATTCCTTGAGCAGGAATTCATAATAGTGTTGGGAGTGTAAGAGGAAAACTTTGTTGCTAAAGGATACCTCCTACAGCAGATATTGAATTCTATTTCAGGCAACCCAGTATTCACATTTACATTAGGCTTTCCACATCTGTTTCATATCAAATTTATGTCAACAGTAATTGAAAGCTGTTACCATCTGGGGTTTGGGTGGGCTACATGGAATGAGTTATCATCAAATAAGTAACTTCTAGTATGAATTAAATACCATTCTAAGTCCCCTGGTGACTTGCAGGAACTGAGGGGAGGTGCCAAAGAGACCTGACTTGTACAGAGTTTGAAATTTTACTGGAAGTAAGAAAAAATGTCACCTTCAGTCTGCAGAAAGACAGGTGAAGGTGTAGGACCTTCTATATGGTGATACTTGGTTATTTCACAGAAACTTTGAATAAGCATCCATGTGTTCACTTACCTTATACTTCAGATACGGAATCTGTAGTCAGTTTTCTTTTTTTTTTCCTTTTTTCTGTGTCTGGTGCAAGATCTACTTCAACCCTAACAATTCTACATTTATAAGCAAGAAACTGCTAAACAAATAAAAGAGCTGGGGCAGATGTTAACCTCTTCACTCTGGGGAAGCCAGATGTAAATGCACTGTAGGGAACCAAATTCAGTAATTGGCCTGCCTAACAAATTAGATACCTAGTGTGTGCCGTAATACGTGCAACTTCTTTCTTTTCACAAAATTGCTTGTTTATCATTGAAATCTCCCTGTTGCAAAACAACGGTATTTCTTGTGATATTCATGACTTCTATTCAGAAAAAAAAAAAAAAAGCCCCACGATGTGAATGAGTCTTGGTGTAAATATTTAGTGTTACAGCCTTCGGCTTGGATGTTACGCCAGTACATACATCAGATACAGACAGATCAAGATCTTGTTTGCATAACCCAATCCTGCTTTTGGAGAAATCAATAGGGCTTTTGCTACTGGCAATACTAAGGATCAGTTATAGACTACAGGAGCCACTGTCAAAGGAAAGAGCTTCTGTCTATGTGGGGAAAAAAGTAGCCATGTAGATCTACAATACTGACTTAAGAGAAGGAGATTTGATTCAGGACCTCCAGAGGTCCATTCCAATCTATATTATTTAATGTTCCAATGGCTGTTTACAGTTCATTGCTGGAGAGCTTCTGCTTCGAAGTACCTATTGCATTAGCGATTCCCTCTGAACAGTAAATCCAATTTACATTTGAGCCTTGGTATTGTTTTAATTTTCTGAAAAGATCGTAGTTTTAGGATTGGGGAATAACTGCCCAACACATTTTTCTTTGGTTCCTTGGTAGAACTGGAAGTTACATAGATGGTTCAGTTTCTGTAGGTCCAAATCTGCCTGTGAAAAAATTCCATGTTTTTGAGAGTCTGCCCCTTCTGTAGAGACCAACAAAATTTGGTGAAATAGGATAGGATAGGATATTTGATGAAATAGCTGGCAAAAATACCCAGCTTTTAGGAAGTAAAACAGAACACTCAACAACCATGCCAAGTGTTAATTAATCACCATGTTTGAAGACTCACCCTCTTCTGGAAGGCAGAGCTGTAGTGACGGTTCATGTCACAACTTCATGACATCAGTAGAAAATTCTGGCCTAAGAAGTGGCATCTGTGGCTGTAGCTCATTTTTATTTTGTGGGAGCTCAGAGTTTCTTGTTTGTGTGTGCCGAAACGTGGTCACTCCCCCTAAGTAGCAACCGCTGGATCTTTGGGTGTTTGTGTGTAGGGTAGGTATTGTAACCGTCACGTATGTCACGTCCTTCAAACAGAGCCTTCCTCTCTCCAGCCTCAGCGCTGAGACGGGAACTTTCCTTCACCTCTGAGGGCTGTACAATCCTTCACTACTTGGTCACAGGTCCAGTGTGCTCTCCGGCTATTTCAGCTTCCAAATGAATTATGGAAGAATGACAAATAGGAGAAACCTGCTGAGAAAACAGGATGAAAGTATGATTAGTGTCACGCTGTTCAGTGGCTAACGTCCCATCTTTCTTTCTTTGCTTACATACACAGATTGAGAGCTGGAGAAAAATTATAGCTGCTTCCCTGGCTGTAGGTGCCCCTTCCTTCACTCTTACCCCAGTGCTCGTTGGGTTTATCATCCTCACTAGGACAGGGGAGGAATGAGTTTAGGCTCAGTGGATTTTTACTCTCCCGTTGGTTAGAAATGGTGGTATTAGTTGTTTGGATGTTGGAGTTAATATCTCTACCAGGGATAAACACAGGATGAAAGAAAATGGAGAGCAGCTGGCAGAGACTCAACAGACTCCTCCACCCTATCCCTTCAGAGAATATTTTCTTAGGCTTTGTAGCTCGGTTCTCAGTAATGTTAAGTTCCGTCTAGGATGGATGTAGAAATACGTAGTATATATTTTTTGAAGTCAAAGCAAACACTGAAGAACAAATTGTGAAATTTCATTTGGCAGAGGGCGGTTGCATCATTGGCTTTCCTCTCAGCCTCGGGAGGTTTCATAACATCTGAAGACAT
This sequence comes from Dromas ardeola, assembly GCA_013398915.1. NCBI lineage: Eukaryota > Metazoa > Chordata > Aves > Charadriiformes > Dromadidae > Dromas > Dromas ardeola. The sequence continues at coordinate 235,339 of VYZM01007108.1, read as the reverse complement.
CATCATGAGTGTGAGAAAGTTGACATTTAAGAAAGAGTCTAAGAATGGGAAAAATTATTAACCATTAAATGTCAAGGAAGTGAAGGGATTGCACCAGTGATCACAGGCTGCTTAAGGACGCAATGATCATGCACAAGTTGAAATATGTATTCTTACATCCTGTAAAAAGACATCCCCTACATGTTCCCCACATGCTCCCCCACGTTGGGAAGCCCCCATACACTCCCACATTTCAATACTTCAGGAGCTTATGCTGCCTGGGCCCTTACCAGGTGTCCTTGGAGACCTACCCACAAGCAGAAGAGGGAAGACACAGGTGGCTTAGTGTGTGAAATTGGGATCATTGTCGTCCCGAGTACAAAATGTGCATTTAATACATTGAATTTAATCTGCCATTTTTTTGCGTGGTGATGTAATACCAAGAGGTCCTCCTGCAGAACTCTATGGTTGGCTTCATTTTGACTCTCCCGTATAGTTTTGTGTTGTCAGAGGCTGCTGACATATCATCATCGATCCTTTTATCTAAATTGCTTATAAATACGTTGAACAACACAGACCTCCCTGACATCTTTCTCCTATCATGAAACATTAGTTTATTCCCTAGGTGTAAATCCTAGGGTGTAAAACCAGGTGTTAATGTTCCTGGTATAAAATTGAATATTACATAGAACACACTTTTCTAGCTTTTTTTAATGTAGATATGGGTATGTATTTGTATATGTGTGTTTATGTATATGTATAGATATGTGTGTATAGGTATACCTATTTTAAAGAGAAATATCTTAATTTTCTTGATTGATAGTTTTATATTATGTTACTGTTTGAAAGAAAGATAACTCTATTATAAAGTCTATATGTCCAGAAAATGATCTGCTAATGCTGATGACATATAAAAATAAAGACAGTATTGCTTAATTTGGCTGTGAAAATGTATACTTCTGGATTACCAATACTGTAACGCGAAGCTTGTTTACCTTTGTGTGATGTTTGACAGGGGGGTGGCATCTTTTTGCCAGCTTTTTCTCTTTTATTGTCTTTAGAAAATTCATACACTGTGAATTAGCTTCGAAGCAAACCTGAGCGAACCCAGGAACGAGCAGACCTTCCTCTCGTGAGACTGTGATGTGTTTTGAAAAGGCTGTCTAGTTGAGGTTACACACTGTGAAAACATTGTTTAATTTTACCTGTAGCAAGAATTCAAGGGGAAAAAATTAAATGGAATATTAACGTGACTGACTTGAGCACCTACTATCCTTTTATGCAGACATGCATCCTTTCATGTGGGTTTCCCCCCCTTTTTTTTTTTACCAATAGATGTTTTATTTGTGATGAGGAAAGTAAAATCAGGAAAACCGGCCCCTTCTCCATGACTTCCAGTCATAAATCTCAAAGAAAAAATAAGGCATCCCTGCACACCTCAGACCCTCAGCAGTTGTGCTGCAACTTGACAGTCTCAGACTCATGTTTTTCTTTGCCTGGCTTTTAGAAATAATTTTCCTTTAATGAGATGAAAGGATCCGTTCAAGATAGTTCTTGTAAAATGTTGTGCTTAGATTGACAGTGCCCTTGAAATGACTATATTTAACTAAAGCTCCAGTATTTTTATATTTCATACAAGTGCATTCAGCTATGTTTTAAGACTGTGCATTAGTGAAAAGTGAACCGAATAACTGAAAGATAAGTCGAGGGAGGTGATTCTGCCCCTCTACTCCACTCTCGTGAGACCCCACCTGGAGTACCGCGTCCAGTTCTGGAGCCCTTACTACACGAAAGATATGGACGTGCTGGAGCATGTCCAGAGAAGGGCCACGAGGATGATCCGAGGGCTGGAGCACCTCTCCTACGAAGACAGACTGAGAGAGTTGGGGTTGTTCAGTCTGGAGAAGAGAAGGCTCCGAGGCGACCTTATTGTGGCCTACCAGTATCTTAAGGGGGCCTACAAGAGAGCTGGGGAGGGACTTTTTAGGATGTCGGGTAATGGTAGGACTAGAGGGAACGGGTTAAAACTAGAGATGGGTCGTTTCAGAATGGACGTTAGGAAGAAGTTCTTCACCATGAGGGTGGTGAGACACTGACCGAGGTTGCCCAGAGAGGTGGGGGAAGCCTCGTCCCTGGAAGGGTTCAAGGCCAGGCTGGATGGGACTCTGAGCAACCTGATCTAGTGGGAGGTGTCCCTGCCCATGGCAGGGGGGTTGGAACGAGATGATCTTTAAGGTCCCTTCCAACCCTGACAATTCTATGATGTTATGATTCTAAGTCTTCTACATGAGTAACTCATTTAGCCAACACATTTCTCTGTTTCTAAAGGATACCCTTTACCAAGCATCCTGTTTTCTAAAGATTTAAACAAAAGTTGCCTTATCTACGTGAATAACTTAATTGACTACAGCGTGAGTACATACATACGTTGCATGAAGGCGTATGTTTACGTGTAGTCAGGGCTGGGGAATGTAAATGGTGTCATGTATGGCCTTGTGCTTTTCATTCATTTACTCATTTGCTTCTGGCAGTGCTGCTCCCAGCTGGATCCCTCTGACTTGCAGAGGTTGGGACTCCTCATTTCTTCTGTGGAAGACCACTAGAAAAAACAAAATTGCTGCAGGATGTAGCGGGATGATTCATTCACTAGATGCTCTCTCCCTTCTGAGTAACGACTGAATCATAGCAAACGCTGAGGGCGGAAAAGCCTGCTTGTCGTAAAAAGCTGTGGCTATTTTTAGTGCTGTCCTTACATCCTGGTCATTATTCCCTCTTTATAAGACTTTCTAAGGTATGTCACGCCCTCAAACTGCATTAGTGGAGCTGCAGGTAGAACTGGCGTGTTTTGCCAACTACTACAGAAAGGCAGCCACTGCTTCACATTGAAGTTTATTTTAACTGAAATGAACTGACCTCTCAAGATTTGCAGTTGTAGATATAAATCCCTAAAAACAAGAGTGCGTTTTCTGGGAAAGGATAGGTGTCCCCATGAGCCTCACCTGGAGATGATAAGGGAATTGTTCTGGAGTTTTTCCTCAATGTCTTTCCTTGCAGTATCAACCCTGATACACTGTTTGAGAGACAACTGTACCCCTTTTTGATATATCCTATGCCATATATAAGATACAGGATATTTGAAAGTTTTTTTGAAAGTTTTTGAAAGTTTTGGAATTTCAGATAATTCCCCTCATTTATATGCTGTACATTTCTTAATGCTGTGGGGGGCTGGGATAGTAATGAAAGTGAGGAATAATGAAGCACAAATTATTTCATGCTAATATGGGAATCATCATTCAGGCGAGATATTCGATGATTGAGGATTTGTAATGGTGCTAATTGTTGGGTTTTCCCAGCATAAGGATGAGCTAGCTAAGATTTAATGAGGTGTGCTTTCAGCCTTTTTATTAGCTGTAGTGTATAGATCACTAAATAATAAAAATCGGTCTTCCTGCTTATTTTAGGATTTCTCCATTTCTCTTCATACATGTCTTTTGGGGACGAATAACACACATTGTTATTGTTTTTTTAAGGTCCTCTCAATATTCCTCACCAGCTCAGCATCTTTGGGAGCTAACAACAGTGCATTCCTCAGCACATACGAGCCCATGAAATGACGACCTGCTGTTAGTGTGTAGATTTTACATATCACACTTTCTGACGCCTTTTTCTCTTGCGGGAGAATTTGCTCTCAAAAGAGCTGTTTGTTAACCATCGAGTGTCTTTTTTTAAACATAACCTTAAGACTTTTTTTTTTTTCTTCCCGCTCTGAGCTCCTCTATTTGTGTTTGTGGATTGTACACCTAGCTTTTTTAAACGTGGGGTAGTGTATCCTATAAAATTTCTAACCAGTCTTGCTGGTACCACCTGGGGCAAATGGATAGTCCCAGTTGGGGAGGGAGGGGGAAAGAGTTATGATTATTTGGGTAAACTTACTATCTGAAGCTTTTTACACAGTAATGAGCTCCAGAAAACTATATTACCTATTTTTTTCCAAGTTAAAGAAAACTTTCTCCTCCACTTTCCCTGTATTGTTTCTACTGTTGTCTTCAATGACCGGATTTTTCCCATTTGCTGAGTAGGACAGAAGCGAACTGGCTTGTGGTTAATTTACTTCCTCATTTGTGTATTGGGGTTAATTAATGGTATAGTTTGTAATCCCGAGAATGGTACTGACTAATTCGTTGGGCGCTAATGACGTGTTCATTTCAGTTGCCAGTTTAAGAGGGAGGGCCAAATCCTGATGCTGTGGCTGAGATTTTATTCTGCCCTGTAATTACTCAGTATCTTCATGAGGGCTTTTCATGAGCAGAGGCAACGTCAAAACTGAAAGCAGGGTGTCTGCTCACAAGGTAATACCAAGGAAGAGGGAGGAAAAAAGCCTGAGGCTTCCTTTGTGTCCCTGTCCCACCGGTTCCTTCTGCTACACATCTTCTCACCTTCAGTGTTTCATACTTTGCTCCCCAGACTCCTCTCCTTCCCTTACCATGGGACCGGATCCAAAATAAATTAATCCTCATGTTTGCTCCACACCTTTTCTTTGTTCAGCGGTTGCACATTGATCTTTTGTCTCAAATCAAATATATTCCCCGCCTCTCCGTATGGCTTAGAATAAGATGGAGGAGGGAGGAAGAAAGCACAAGCCAACACGCACAACGTCAGGAGCCACGTTGGAGTTGTTGACAGTGAACGTCCTGGCTTTTTTTTTGGCTGGCTTCACAACAAGGGGGGTGGCGGTTTATGAAATTGTGACTCCCACAGAGACTTTCACCAAAATTAATGTCTGCTTTTGCATTTAGGTTTCCCTTTAAAAGAAAAAATCCTACTGTGGAGGTTATAAAATGAGCTAAGCTTTATTTACCTAAGAGATAAGGAATTTTATTGCTTGCAAGGTTATTTATGACATAAGCGAAGACAAACAGAAGGATGAAAGGAAAGATAACATTTGTTGAGAGTACCCAAGGGAATACGTTCATGAACAGGGAGTTTAGTAAGTGCCAAGCTGATTATTTTCCCTATTCCCCCTCCACCCCCAGGAGTGGAGTTAGAGGGTCATTAGCATATGAAGCTATGGACAGCATTGTGCTACACTCTCTTTTTGTCCATCATCTGAGAAAATTAATGGGAACTGACAATATTTTGGGCAAGTTGCACAGCCTTAACGATGAACTCATGATGGTGTAAAAGTCTGGATTCTCTTCTCCCAGTTGCGTCCCCTTAATTCCTACAATAACATGGTCTTGCTGGGCTGGGATGGAGCAGAGGCTTCTTGGGAACATGGGGAAAAAAAAGACCAGAGTGTACTTGCTGACACTGCGTAGGATGTGAGTTTCTTGGACAGCAATGAACTAAATGCAATTTTAGATTTTTTTGGTAAGATTTCGAACACAATTGAGAGTGTAGCTGTTGATATTTTTGGTTTTGTCCTTTCTTTGTGGCTTTACTCTTTTTTAGTCCATTTAATCTTCCAGGTTTTAAGCTTTTCTCACAAAAAAAGGTGCTTAGGAACTTGCTACAGACAAAACCCCAAGTCTCCCATGGGTGTCGTGTTGCCTCACTCCAGGGTCTGGAGCTTTTGTGGGAGCACGATAAGGCACATGATGAAATCACGCCCATGGGCACCTCTTGCTTGAGAAAGAGGAATAACCTCCCAGCGGGAGTCCCTGGGGCTGGGTTAACTCCACAGCTGCCTCCACCATCGCAGAGGTGAAGACTTGTCTCATGCAGCCTGTTGGTCCTCTTTGTCCCTTTAGTCTCCTTCCCACCTTTCTTCATCAAACCTTGCTTTAATGGGTGGGGGGGTCAGACCCAATCTCGCAACAGGGGATCGAGAACAGGCGCCAGTGGAAATATATTCCTTATCTAAGAGAGGTTTTGGAAATAACCTTGACCTTGAAACCAAAATGTCTGCTGCCTACAAAATTAAGACGAGCTTAAAAGTGGACAGGTGGAGGACTGAGAAAACAGTGATCTGCCATGTTGGCTTTTTTCGCCATGCAGTGGGACAACGTGAGGGTCTGAGCGGCATTTGAAGGAAAGGTGAACTCGCTGCACACCTCCAGATAATGAGTGGTAGCTGGGGCAAAAATCTTCTTACTGAAAGTTGAGCTTTTCATGGGCAGGAAGACTTCTCTCAGGAATAATTTGGGCCCTGTCTGAAAGAGACGGTGGATGACTCAGCTCTGGGCAGCTACAGTGTCCTGATCCCCAGGTGTTCGTAAATCATCTCGCTGAAGGATGCTGATGACCCATCAAGCCAACTCGGAATGAAGATTGACAGAATTCTGTATACTAATTAAAACTCAGTGAGTATTTCTGAGGGCTCTGGCTGAAGCTGCCAGGTGCATCACTTCCCAGCCCAGAGCACCTCTGCTATTTTATTCATCTCTCTTGCCCACAGCCAGCTTTAAGGGCAGTTGAAAGAGAAAGCTGCCTTAGGTAGCCACAGGTTAAGGAAGGCAAAAAAAAGTAAATATTAATTATTTACTACTTTCAGAGAAAAATAAACAATGGTGAGGAATATAATTTCTTTTGTATTTTATTGGGAAATGAAGTTAGCAGCAAAAGGTGACAAAATGTAATCTGAGAAAATAAGATAGGACCGGTTCAGTTCTTTTTATTTTCTCATTGCCTTCTCCACATCTTTCTTTCTGTAATTCCACCTAGCTGTCGCTGAACATTTCTCCTGAGCAGCACAATCTCGTTGCTACTAGTGCAGAAATTCACACACTTTTCTTCTGTTAGTACTTAGTGGTTCTTGTGTGTGACATAAAACAATCAGTATTGACAACGCCAGCTATTCAAAAGAAATAACAAGAAGAGGATTTTCTTAAACGGATTAAGTTTGAAGTTGATGCGTATGCAAGTGTTTAGCGTTGTGAATGTCAGGTTTTTAATGTCTGAGTTCACTCTGTGTCTGGAAACCTTCCTCAACAATGCATTAGCCTTTTTTTTGGTTTGTTTTTTTTTTTTTAATGGAGACTCTTCTGTTATCAGCTGGCTTGAGGCACAAGGTCTTTAAAGCTCAGATGTGACTGAAACCAAAAAGCAAAACTTGGAGTGGTTTTCTATGCTTTGATAACAAGATAGTAATTGAAATTAAAACTTTTATATTTTACTTTTTGGGTTTGGGGTTTTTTTTGTTCTTTTGGTTCATTTATTTTTTTATTTATAGTAAAGTGCGGATAATATATTGTGTTATCTGCCTCACATCATCATACCTAAGACAAAACCCCCTGACTTCCAGCTTTGAAATAATTTCTTCTGCTGTATGTGTTTAGGCAGCCCTCTGCAGCAGAGTCCAGCCCGTGCCATTCCCCTCCTATCAGCAGCCTGGCCATGTCTGGAGCACTGACATATTTGCCTGGCAGAGCACTAAGAGTTATAGCAAAGAAATATTTCTGATTTTGTGATGTGTCACTTGCTCCCCACCTGCAACAGGAGGGTAAGTAAGTCCACTGTTGATCTTTGAAGGCTCAGAGAATGGGTTGATGAATTCACAGAATCACAGAATGGTTTGGGTTGGAAGGGACCGTAAAGACCATCCGGTTCCATCCCCCTGCCCTGGGCAGGGACACCTCCCACCAGCCCAGGTTGCTCCAAGCCCCGTGAAGCCTGGCCTCGAATACCTCCAGGGATGGTGGTTCAATGTGCGCTGGCAGACCAGAAGGCCAATCGCATCCTGGGCTGCATCCCCAGCAGCGTGGGCAGCAGGGCGAAGGGGGGATTCTGCCCCTCTGCTCCGCTCGGGGGAGACCCCACCTGGAGCGCTGTGTCCAGCTCTGGAGCCCTCAGCGCAAGAAGGACATGGACCTGTTGGAGCGGGGCCAGAGGAGGCCATGGAGATGATCCGAGGGCTGGAGCCCCTCTGCTGTGAGGACAGGCTGAGAGAGCTGGGGGGGTTCAGCCTGGAGAAGAGAAGGCTCCGGGGAGACCTTATAGAGGCCTTCCAGTACCTGAAGGGGCTACAGGAAAGCTGGGGAGGGACGTTTTATAAAGGCATGTAGCGATAGGACAAGGGGCAATGGCTTTAAACTAGAGCAGGACAGGTTTAGATTAGCCATTAGGAAGAAGTTCTTTACACTGAGGGTGGTGAGACACCGGCCCAGGTTGCCCAGAGAGGTGGTGGAGGTCCCGTCCCTGGAGACATTCAAGGCCAGGCTGGATGAGGCTCTGAGCAACCTGATCGAGTTGAAGATGTCCCTGCTGACTGCAGGGGGGTTGGACTAGATGGCCTTTAAAGGTCCCTTCCAACCCAACACATTCTGTGATTCTATAGGGCACCCACAATTCATCACCTTCTGCTTGGTACAGGTTTAATAAGAGCAGAGTGAGTACAGTGCCCTGTTGCAATCACAGTTACTTTGTCCTGCTGCTCCTCCTTAAAAAAAAAATAAATAACACAGCCTACCAAAGAGGAGCTTTTGCTTAATGAAAATGACGCTGTCGAGGTCTTTTAGATGTTGTTGGTCTGTGTCCCCCCCTTCCCTTTCCTGCTAGTGGGTTTCTGAGAAGTTGCGAGAAGTTCAGCCTTGCGTGCGACCCAGACGATTGCTATAAACAGCTGCTCTCGATCATCCAGGCAGCGGAGGGATCTGTCAGGGCTGACTGAGATGACTCAGAAATAACAAAAAAAAAAAAAAAAAAAAAAAAAAAAAAAAAAAAAAAAAAGGAGGGGGGGTGGCGGCAGGGTGGGGAGGGGAGAAACCAGGCATTGGTTTGCAAAACCATGACTCAGCTCCTGTTAAGTAAGCCCTCTGTTCAAGCACGTCTCTCCAACTCATTACACAGCGCGTTGAACGGGGTATTTCGCGTTTCTTTCCCAGCTTGTCCGCTCTGATTTCCTGTTCAGAGTGGGCTAGGGACAAGACTTGCCGGAATAGCAGGAGAGCTGGACCCGGGCTGCAGGGGCACCTCTCCGTCCGAGCCAGTTTCATAGGATTTAGTTTCCGAGCTGTCCTAGCATTGCCCCTGTCTTTAACAAACCCGGTAATTTCATTCAGGCAGCCGCCGATACGTTCTGGTATGCGTACACCAGCCGCCTTCCTGCTCCTACCGTCATGTCATTTTCCAAGCCTGAACTCTCCAGAAATCACAAAATGGCATGTGTCATTTACAAGGCCTTTCATTTTTAATGCACTTTCTTCAGTGCGTTTCCTTATTTCTAAATTTAACATAACAAACTTACACATTTAGTAACTGTGGCTCTTAAAAGCTTTTCAAACATATGGATCAAATCTGCATGAAGAAAACAGAAGTGAGAAAATGGATGCATTTCTTGTGCAGGCTTGTTTTGAGATTTATGGCACAAAACTTACCAAATAGATACCATACCTTTGGAGAGCAGATAATAAAATAAAGGGACATCTGAGTCTCCTCAGTTTACCTCCAAAATCACCTTTCGTTTCTTTTATACATACCAAAGAACTTGAAATAGTTAATACCTATAAGAAACTCGGCAACAATAGACGAGTTCGTCAATTCCGTTTTCAGTGTCTATCCAAATGACAGGCATATTTATGAAAACACGAAACTAGAAAATTTCATAGGCAGTCACGTAACCCGAGCCCTACAGCCCATGTTATACCAGATTAGCTTCAATGGACATATAAAAAATGTAGTGCTATATAAAATAAAGCGTAAAACAATTTTTTTGTAAGGAAATCAGTTTTGGTTTTAAGCCTCCAGAGGGTTGTTTATTATATTCATTAATGGAGGAAGAAACAAAAGCATTTTAAAAATGGAAAGTAAATTGCTGGTATCTTTTTTGTTTGTTTGCTTGAAAAGCATCTTATTTTTTGATCTTAAAATGAAATCTGTCTTAGATTTTCTTTTTTTCTCCTGTCAAGTTATTTGCTGTAGTCTTTTAGACTAGAATAGCTGGAATGTGTTGCTGATTATAGCAATTGCCTAGTCTTCCTTTACTTAAAAAGAAGCACATGGACTTGAAAAAACATAATGAAGGAAATCATTTGGGTAGCTCTCCCTGGCAGAGAATCCCTTCTCGTCTCTTTACAGAAAGTGCTGCTTGTGTGTTTTATGATTCACTCGCATGAAACCTCATTCAAATCCAAAATTATCCGAGGCTTCACTTAACACTTTACAGTCATACTGTAAGATGTGGGAGATGGAAAGTATGTGGAATATATTGCTATTTAAAGTTTCTAAGCCTGCTCAGCTTTGAAAGTCTGAAGACTCTACTGAGATCATAGTGGAAAAAGTATAGGAAGGTGGGAAAGTCGCCTTCAAAATACTTAATATGTTATTATAAAGACTGTAAAATGAGATCACTAAGATGGTTTTCAGATACTGAGTCTCCTGCATACTAAGGCTTTTATGGCATAAGAATTACTCTGGATTCACAAAATAATGTACGCTTAAATTCTGCGCTTAGTAGAAATGATCAAAGCTAAACTTTTGCTGGACAGTTGACCTAGCATATGACTGCAGCAGTGAGACTAGATACTGCCATTTAAACTGTATATCTGGCTATAAGGGTTGCTTATAAACCCACCCTTCAAAGACACAGGTCACCGGGAGCACATTCAGGGAGCAAATTAGAGATTTTGCTTTCTATTACGTGCTTATTTGCTGTCTTTATTAACTCCAGTGCACACTGAATATTCTCAGTAATAAATAAAGGCTTTCTTAAGCAAATATTTTTGTTGAAAGGTAGGTTGCCAATGGATAGCATAGACGTTGACTAGTTCTTAAAGCTTTGACCCTGAGAATGAACGAAAGGAGAAGACGGGCACCAATATGGCTATGTTAAGTGGAAGACCACGACTGTAGTTTCTATTAGGTTAAAAAGGTGAGGTTATATTAGGTCATATTGTGCAGTTGTGCAGTTATTAGGGTAGTCACCTTGTGCCTCAAATCGCCTCTCACAGTCATGGCCAGTATGCACCCTGTTTACGGCTCTGAAGAGAACGGCAGCAAAATGTTGTATTACAAACATAGCAGTGTCATTGTAAGCGGTAAGACTTAATTTTGTGATCTGATGTACGGCCACGGTTTTAGGTAACTCACCAGATATTCACGGCACTTTGAGAGACTAGGTTTTGTGAACACAGGGCACGCAGGACACTTGCGTTCCTTCCTTTGGCACCTTTGGGCAGCGTAGAGAGAGTATTTCTGTGCAGAGCGCCGCAGTAAATGTAATTGCAGATAATGGGCCTTCAAAGTGGCGATCCTCCACGCAGCCTATGGCTTAGCTGCATTTAACAACATACTTGTCTTTATCCAAGTGCCCTGCTGAGCGTGGTGGACACCACCGCAGTCCTTTCCAGGGTGACAGGACAAATAACTCGTCGGTGAGAGCACCGTTTTCTTTAGAGAGTGATGGAAATTAGAGCAGCGTCTATTAGGAGGCGACGTGGGTATCAGAAAACCCAGCACAGGCTGGCTGGCAAGACTTCCAGCTTTCTGAGGCACAGAGTGACTTACAGCACAAATCTGCAATATAGTATATTTTCCAGTAGTTGTTTAGTTTGTTTTGCTATTAAAAAAAAAAAAAACAAACAAAAAAACCCCAAAACCTCTTAATGTTACCTAATCTCTTACCAATGAATTATAGGAATTCCTCTGGACCTGGCAGAGCATGTGCGAAGTGGGTCCGTGTGCCCGGTGAGGTAACCGGGGTGCCATCAGCCTGTTTAGTAAATTACACGGGCTAGACTGTGTCTCTTAATTTTACACCATGTCTACACTGTCGGATGCTGCGTTCCTTTCAGTTCAGGAGTAATAATTTAAATTTCATTACCTTCATTCACACACATCTTTAAACCGTTTCCTCCTGGCGTAGGGGGATGTTTTGAGGGCTGATGCCAGATTATCTTTGTCATTTGAGAGAGCAGTCTCCTCTTAGAACCTTTCCTTAAAAAAAAAGAAAAGTTTTTTAAATACTGGTTTGATGAACTGAAATAAATAAATGTCTTTTTTCCTTTAAATAAAACAGGCGGCTGAAATAACATCTCTGATTGAAAAACACAGTATTTATGCTTCTCCGTGTCCTACTCACTAGCTTACAGGCTGAAAGTCACCAGCAGAATGTCATCATTGCCAGATTCTGCATCTGGATCTTTGATTTATTTGACAGACATGCAACATCCAAAATATCTAGGCGTATCGCCAGTGACTGTTTAGATGTTTGTGCCGGGGAACACACGATGTTCTTCATAGATCAGTGTCCAGCCATTCCCCCAGAACCGCCTTTTTCTGGTTGTCTTGGTTTGTGTTGATCCTGTGTGGTTTGAGCAAAGCACTCCTCTATCGGTTTTCTTCCACAGAAATAAAGATGATTGGGGAAGCTGAAAATGTCTTTTTCTGCAAGTTTAGTAATACAGTTAGTCATGAATCAGAGCTGGAGGAAACCCAGTTAAAGAGCCAAAAGTAAATCAAGTCAGTGAACTACAAGGAAATCAACAGAATGGAAGAAATTTTAGCTTTTTAACTCAGTAAACAAAGTCAGTGAGCCACAAATCCTACTTTTGGTGATCATTTTTGCCTTTTCTATGTACTGTGTTTATGGAATATGAGGCCCCCCAAAAAAACAAAAAAGACGGAAAGGTAGCTATGTGCACCATCATGGGGAAGCAAAATGTGCATTCATAAAAGTAATTGTGCGTAACCGGGCTTGTCATAATCCATGTTAGCACACATGATGTGAAAAGGCTGAGCCTATTATTTCTGTTTCTTTAATAAGACCAGTTGCTTACACGCTATTTATTTAAATAATTGCAACCATCTTCTTCCCCCACCCTTGCTTTTTCCTTTCGCAGAGAAAGAACTCCTAGAAATAACTGCTGTCAGCTGCGAATTCTGCAGAAGAAGCCAAGAATATGAAGCCCCTGCAAGTGTGGACAGATCTGACCCTGACGGGGAACGTGGTGGCCGGGTCCCTCTCCGGGGCGCGCGGGCTGGTGTCAGCAGCACCTTTTACAGAAGTCGCAGGGTGAGCCAAGGGACTGATTTTTTTTTCTTCTCTCCACAGCTGCTGCTGAGATGCTGCCAGCCCACGCCGCAGAGGAGGGTGGGCTTTCGCTATCCCTGCCTCCCGGGGACGGTGTCAGGATCCTGCTGGACAAGACAGGGTGTTCCCGTACCACCCCCCCGCCCCGGTTAACGTGGGCACCCGTGTTTACATCGCTCGGGTTAGGGTCGTCCTGTGCTAGCCCACCACTTGCCGCTGCAGTCAGCATCCCCCGGCAGCGTTGGCTGCGCTGTGTGGTGTCCAGCGTCGCCCGGGGATGTGGGGCCAAGCAGGAAGCGGATCGGTGGCACCCATTGCCCGGGAGAAAATGAAGCAGGCGGCAGCGTGACGAGGTGCCTTGCTACCTATGTCGCACCGGCTGCGTCCATGGCACACACGTTGCTGCCACTGATGAATACCAGTAGTTTTTATTTTTCAACAAGCTACGTTGCTCTTAGGTTTATTTTTCTGTTTGTTGTTGTTTGTTTTTTTTTTTTTTTCCCCACTCTTTGTCTTTTCGTAACAGCACTAGCCCTAAGGCTTCTTGGGTGCCTGGGTTAAAATTTACGAATGTGCAACTTTTTAAAGGTCACCCGAGCGCTTGCTCCTCCTGTCAACAATTTGCCTCGCACAAGGGCTGGAGAAAAGCATTTGGTTCGGTTCCTGGGTACGATTCAGAGCACCCTGGAATAATCCTACAACAGCGGTTTGAAACCCCTTATTAAAACTGTCACCATATTTAGAAAGATCTATGGGCTGCAGAAACAGAACATCTTCTTATAAGGTTGGAAAATACAACAGCGTGCCTGAGTCCAGAATGTCCTTGTCTGAACTCCCAAGATCTCTGTTTTGTGTAACCAGTCGACAAGACTTCTGAACCACAGGAACCAAAGCTGTGCCTCTCGGGCAGCCTGCTCGGTCCGTGTGTGCCTCGCCTGGGTGCGTGGCCCATGTTGTCCCCGTCGGGGAGGTGGAGGTGATGGAATCACAGAATCATAGAATCGCTTAGGTTGGAAGGGATCTTTCAGATCATCAAGTCCAACCATCAACCTACCGCTGACAAAAACCATTACTAAACCATATCTCTAAGTACTATGTCTACCCGTCTTTTAAATACCTCCAGGGATGGTGCCTCAACCACTGCCCTGGGCAGCCTGGTCCAACGCTTAATAACCCTTTCAGTGTAAAAATTCTTCCTAACATCCAATCTAAACCTCCCCTGGTGCAACTTGAGGCCGTTTCCTCTTGTCCTAACACTTGTTACCTGGGAGAAGAGCCCGACCCCCCCTTGCTCCCCCCTCCTTTCAGGGAGCTGCAGAGAGCGAGAAGGTCTC
>VYZM01007108.1:203423-220994 GCA_013398915.1 Dromas ardeola | reverse complement strand
CTCTGGACACGCTCCACAACCTCAAGGTCTTTCTTGTGGTGAGGGGCCCAAGACAGGACACAGCCCTCGAGGTGGGGCCTCACCAGTGCCGAGTACAGGGGGACGATCACTGCCCTAGTCCTCCGCACCACACTGTTCCTGACACAGGCCAGGATGCTGTTGGTCTCCTTGGCCACCTGGGCACACTGCTGGCTCATAGTCAGTCGGCTGTCGACCAACACCCCCAGGTTCTTTTCTGCCGAGCAGCTCTCCAGCCGCTCCTCCCCCAGCCTGTAGCATTCATGGGGTTGTTGTGACCCAAATGCAGGACCCGGCACTTGGCCTTGGTCAACCTCACACCATTGGCCTTGGTCCATCCATCCAGACTGTCCAGATCGAGCTTGAGGGGCAACTTGCTCCATCAGAGGTTCCTGGAGGGCTCCCGCTGCATTCAGCAAGGGGCTTCCCTGTTGCAACACACTTATAAATTGCAGATCGCACTGCTGGGCTAAAGATACCCACGTGTTGGCCGGGGGTGAGATGCCTGACTTCCCTCTCGGCTGCTTGGACGCTCCGGGAAGAGAGACCAGCGCAAAATTTGGGTTCCTTCCCTCTCCCTGTAATAACCGCAACTTCTCTCCTTCCCCTCCACATCTTCTCACAGTGAGCCGAGGCGAAAGAAACGACTTCTGGGAGTATTTTCTATTTACCAGCTGGTTGTGCCAGGAGCGTAAGGCTTAGCACAGAGGAGCTGGCCTTGTGCAGCAGCAAAATAAATGGAAGCAATGTGCCCCGTGTTCACTGTTTCGACCCAAAGCGCGCTCTCGAGTGTGTTCGTTCTTGTTTCTGCTGGTAGTACCAAACAACTCGTTAGTATTAAAGCACACAAAATCATGGAAGGCTACCAAATACATGCCAAAGAAATGTATGCATTTTGAAATTACTTTCTGATTGCAAATGGTAAGCAAAAAGGGTTAGCATGAGCGTAGGGTAAGGTAGCCTTCATTAAAACAGGGTGTCCATATGTTAGCTGCATCAAAATGATGTTTATAAGCCATTTAAAGCTTAATTTGGATTTTTTTTGGGGGGTGGAGTGGTAACTGTGAGACAGTGGTAGGATGTGTTATCTCACAGGTAAAAACAATACGAGTTCACCGCACCGTACTGCAGTATCAGTCGTTCCTGTATATGCTTTTAACCTGCGATAAAATCACCTTCAAGGCGAGTAAATTTGCGTTCACTGTGAGATACTTCAGGGTAAACAGTGCTGAAACATTAAAATAGTTCCCATACCGAAACTGCCTATTTACTAGGTCACAAATGAAGAAAAAGTAAGTTTTACACTAGGAATTGCCAAGTCTTCTCTCTAACCGCTACTCCTGGTGTTTTTCCAATAAAAAGATGGTTCTGGGGAGAAAAAGTATAGTGGCTTTTCCAGTGCCCTCTGGGAAGGCATTTCAGGTCAGAAAAGGTAGATGAAAGGGATTTTCTGCGAGGAAATCCAGCTTTATATGAGGCTTTATTGGTGGCATAGGATATAAGAACAAATACAAGCACAAAAAAGCAGCAGGATGTTTTGAAGCGTTAAAAAGTTTGCATAAAATAAGGAAAGGGAAGACAGCAAAGGGATTAAGAGGAGATTGTTAGCTCCTTTGAATGGCTTTGAATTATATGGGGAAAAAAAAAGGGGGAGGAAATCAGAAGGAAAAGTAATCAGCGTTTTGTGGCTTTAAAGTTAATTTAAACGACGTTATCCTACTTCTGCACAGGCCAGGTATTGCTTTCTTCATTTGTTTTGTTTGGGATGATAGCTTTACGTGGTACGACTGATGGATCGCTTTATTGCTTCAGAGGTGCACAACTCTGTCACAATAAATGGTGTCTGATGCACTAAAAAAATAATGGGCAGCAGTAAAAATGTCTTTCCTGTCTTAGCCTGTTAAAAGATAGGTAAGAAGCCCGCTTAGTTTAATTTATGGGAGACAATTAAATAGCTGTAAAACACTGATGCAGGTTTCTCTTTGTTTCTACCACATATTTCATACTGAAATAATTTTTGAAGTCGGAGCTGGAGATGTTACGGTGATCTATTCCGTTAGCAATCGTAACCAGGAAAAATAGTCTGCTTACAGAAGAAACGGACCGGTGTTGACAGACTTCAACTGACTTTGCGCAGGCCCCCAAACAAGGGTGTAAATAATAAAAAAGTCATTCGTTCATCAGAAGTCATTGCCTGGTGAATACTCTACACCTTTTACAGAGCTACCGAACCTCAGGGATTTATTAAGTTCTGTTTCACAGCCGATGGGCAGCCATGACAGATTTTCCCCAAATGTTGCCATGATGAGCTCAAGTGGGAAATTTCACTTTGATTCCAGGCAGCCCAGTGACAGCAAGGCCTTGCTTAGATCTGGGCAACTGCATTAATTTTCAGATAAAAATAAAGAATATTAGGATTTGCAATGATTTTTTTCCCCTCTTCCTACATTCCCTCCATGTATTCAGCTGAAAACAAAATTATCATTTGGTTTTTTTTTTAAATTGTATATTCCTACCTCCCTAAAAATACATCTCCTAAATGACCTATTTTTATGTTAAAGCTCTCACCTTCTCTTCTCTCGGTCATTATCTTTCATACAGATATGACAAACATGCATGATAGCAAGGTGCCTGAAGTAAACTCAAAAGGCAGCATCCTCCTGAACTGCGAACCTTCCCCGTTACGAGCGGGATTAGATGAAAGGTACACTGTTCCGCTCGGATTTCCTGGCAGCACCTGGCCTCTACTCAGAAGCCACTGCTCTGTCCTAACGTCCACTAGGTCAGGAGACAGGGAGATCCAGCTCTAAAAATACCATGTTGTAGCTAGGTGGGGGAGTTCCAGGAGTGAATGATTGCTGGGAGAAGAAATAGGTTACTTTTCTCTTATTTCCAGGATATGGTCTGGAGGGCAGGGGGAACGTGCCTGGCAATGGGCCTTTTGCAAGTGGCTTTCACTAAAACAACCCGAAATCTAGGAGCTGAAATCCACAGTGACGATCACGCAGAGCAACTCCTGGTATACCTCCTGAGGTCTCTGTGGACCTCCGAAGGGGAGTGGGCTCTGCTCAGAATCCATGACTGGTGGGAAGTCTGGACTCCATGCCTGCAGGAGCAGTTGTCCTCCTGCAGCTACTGAAAATCTACGTCGGGCATTTAACTCTCTTGTAGAGTTGCCCATGGCCACGTACCTCAAGTCACAGGAGTCGGTTCGAATCGGCAGCATTCACCGGGGGGAAAGAGGGTTTTTCCTGCAGAAAGGTGTCGTTGGGTGGAAGCCCAGCTTCACGCACTGCTTCTGGAGACCCTTCTTCCCTTCTGCAGCTGGGCTCCTGCTTGTGGCCGTGCTGTGTAACGCTACGGTGGATGGGGTTTGTGGTGCGTCAGTTGTCCATTTCTGCAAAACACAAAAAGGCTTAAATCTAGAAAGAGGTTAAAAAGTGCTAGATACATGTTTTAGCTAGGTAATCGCCAGAAAAGGTGTTGATCAGTTTCGGAACATGGCCTTGTGTCTCTCGGAAGCTCCAGTGCCTTGCTGCCCTTCTGTACATTTTAAGGAAAGCTAATGTGGAGGAGCCGTTAGTTTTACATCCTGGTGCAGCACAGATTTCTATATGCGCACAGGTATCTTAAATATTCAGAAATAAGAAACACTTGCATTTAAAAAAAAAGAAAACCGGATCTCTAAGAATGAAACTCCAGTAATTTCCAAATTTATAATAATGCTGACAATAAAGCTAAGCTTAAATTGTTAAGTAGAGGTGCTGCTGGTCTAAAAAGATGAGATTTCAAGAAAATGTTGCACAAAACTGCTAGAAGCACGTGTCCCTTAAATGACGCTGATGCTAATTTAAACACTGCCCCAGAGCATTAGAGACTTGGTTACTAGGAAGGGTTGGGCTGGCATTAGATAAAAAATACGATGATTTGTCTCCTACCTATGAAGGAGTTCCAAGTAGATGAACAAAATGAAAGACAATCTTTTGGTTTACATTTCTTGTGGGTTTGAACCAGCAGCGTTCAGGCAAAAATGATTTGACTGTGTTATGAATAGGGGGAAAAAAAAAAAACTTTAAAAGTCCACCTGGATTCTCCATCATTAGCAGGTACAAACTCAAAATCAAGATGAAACGCCCTGTTTCAGAGAGGAAGGTCCTGTATTACGTACAGAGATGAATCCCACGTTCGCAGCCGCACCACTAAACTGAGGGTACAGTACAATGGGAACAGGGTGGTCCCCAGTACCCCCACCACCAGGAGAAGAGAGGCAGGTCACGCCGGCCGCCCGAGCTCCGGGCCGCTCGCCCACTGACCCTCCTCTGAGGTCAAGCGACATGTTGACACCAAAGGATGACGACAATGCCATTTTGTCAGAGGTTCAGCTGCGCGTGGTATGCGGAAACGAGATGCCGCAGGCAGGGCCTCGCTGCTGGCACGCTGGGGAGCTGGAGGAACGCCTCGCACAGCTCCGAGCGGGGCAGACTGCGGGTGGGCATACTTAACCTCTGGTCACACCTGACCTGCCAAGGGAATGGCAAAGGGCACTTTTTCCACCCCATGCCCCCAAGCCCCATTTCCAAGTTCCAGCTGAAAACTAGACCTTTGAAGTCATCCCCCTTCCCCAGATTCCTTCCAGCCCCACCAAAACACATTACCCCCTCCCGGCCCCACAGCCAGGTTCATGGAAGGGACCAGACATCTGGAACTAGGGTCACCACAGGTACAGACAGCGTGTCCTGGAACGGCACACATATCCTGACAGTTACTGGCACTTTCCAATGTAGGAAATCATAGTTTCCCTGTCTGGAACCCAGCCCCAAGAGGTCACCACTGTAAATAAAAGGGGCCCAGGGTGCTGAAACTGGTTTTGTGGTACTCAGTGGTTCTGGAAATAGCTTTTCCCCATCTAGTTTGCGACAGGTAGTTTAAGTCTTCCTATAGTAACTTCCTGTATTACGTGATCCTTGTGGTTATTATTTTACACATAGACATGTTTCACATAAAAATATTTAGGTCATGTATAAAGAATTATGACCTACAATGACAACATTTAAAAGCCTTTTTTTAAAAAAAAAAAAGTTTATTTTCCACAAGGAAGAGCAATAGGAAAAATTAAATTGTTTTCCACATATTGTTTTCTTGAAACAGAGTCTACAAGGACATATTCAGCACCAAAACTAAAAAACAAAAAAAGAAAAAGTACAAACAGCCATAGAATATAATCTATAAAGCAAACATTTAATATTGCACTTTGTTTCTCTAATGTTCGGATTTTACTTACTTTTTCCTAATTCAGATCAGAATTCTATATCAAATACTGGGCTACCACTGTGAACCTCATGTTTTATAATGCTGAGAATTGACCAATACTTGTGGAAAAGTAATGCCTCCGAACAACAATGTAATTTAAACTGAAAGTCTTTTATTTGATAAGGTTATAGAATTTTTCATTCTAATCACAAAGGCTGTGATGCCATGTCAATTACTACAATATTGGTCAATCCTGCTCTGTATGCAATTTTCCATTATACTGTGATAAGTACTTTAATGCTATGTATATCAGCAATTGTTCCCTAGTCTGTTAAAAGTAATAAAAAAGGAAAAAAAAAGTAAAACCACCAAATGCCCTTTTATGCCAACGATCCCATCAGCTTTTAAAATTGTCTGGTTGGAGAGGGTAGAGGGAAGGGACATTCACAAAATTGGCCTAATAATGCAACACATCACCCAATTTCCTTCTCATCCACTACTCTTGCTCAAAGCCCAAGCCTTTTAACTGAATCACTTAAAACGCGACTCATTTTATCACCCTGTTGTCATTTTTGAAACATGAAATTATCATTCATGTTCTCATGAAGGCCACTTATGGAAAAGCCTATTTTGTCGCATTTATGAAGCCTTAAAAACAAGGCAGCAGTTTTTTAAGGACGAGCACCACGTAGAAACACCAGCCTCCCCTCTCCTGCTCCCTTCTGAGCTGTTTTATTGCACAAGGATAGATACTTGATGGATTACATCTTGATTTGTTTAACTCGTCAACACCAGAAGCGTGTCCCTTTGTCAATGGTCTCTGTGTTACACGATTTCTGAAAAGGAAAGTTGACTTTTGTTGCAAATCTCTAGCATGTTAAGTGCTGGTTATTTGTGTTCGCACATCTAATGGCTCCACTGCACTCTTTTCTTCCTTGGGGCACACTCAAGGGCGAGTGCTCTTTCTATGTAATTTCTCGCATTCTGAACAAATACATGTTCTGTTTGTTTTAAAGCTCTTGAGAGTACAACAGAAGATGCAATCATCGAAGCAACTGTAGCTGACATCCGAGTATGGCTGGTAACACTTATCTTGCCCAGTTTAATTATACTTCTAGTCTTACTAATTTTACAGTATCATAAACCCTGAAGATAATAGAAAGTGCATAAACTGAGCTCTTAGCATAGTCCAAGCTTTTCCTGCAGTTTGAAATATACTTTCTACTAGAGACTCATTACATATATAATTTTTGGGGATTAGGTAACTATATATAAAAATAGACTTACTTTCCCTTCCCATCCCTACTACTTGAGATATCAATCTATGAATCCTAGACAGCATATGACTATTTCCTTTTAAAATGCTTTTGAGGCTGAGCTGGTGTCTGCTGGTGCTGCTTTCATTTGTGCCTTTTTTTTTTTTCTTTTTTTTAAAGCTTCACAACTTGAACAAGACACCTTTTTTTAACATGTAGAAAGTGAAATGAGAATGAGGGTGCGTTTTATAACTTTTGTGTATGTCCCTATTCCAGCTCTCCCTCTCAAATAAAGAATAAAAACAAAACACAAACACAAAACAAAAAAAGAAGTAACTCAACAGTGCAACGTAACAAAACAAATAGCATTCCAACAGTTTGGCAAGTGATGAGTTCACCTGAGATTAAGTGATTTTTAGGCAGTCTGTAACAAAATGCTGCTTTGCAATAATAGTAGAAAGGCAACAAATTCTTAAAAGAAATCAAGAAAGTATACAATCTTGATGAAGTCTATAAGTTTCTTTCTACTAACTCTCCACCCCCCACCCCAGCCCCATATCTGTTGCTTATCTACTACAGTAGGCTGCAAAACATACAGCAAGAAGGATTGGCTTGAAGGCATTTGATGTTTGTAAATAAATCCACAATAGGATCCAAGCTGGAGAGGTGATACATGATCAGCCTACTAGGACAATTCTGAGCATGTGCATACGCAGGTAAAGTCCAGGCTACATTAAATTAAAAAAAAAAGAAAAGTCAGTGCATTTGTCAAAGTCTGTTGCTGTTGGTTTTTTTGTCAAAGCTTTCTTTTGCTCCTTATTGTGCGGACCACAAACAAGTAAGAGGAGGGTAACAACAGTCCGGCATAAATGAGAAAAAGCTGTAGTGACACTGAACCGCACAACATAAGCAATGAGCATGTGCAAATTTCCAAATCATAAGAGGAAGCCATCCCTCTCTTACAATGTGGTTTGAGTGTTTTGACACACATGACTGTAGGTTAGTAAGGCTGCTCCTAGTATGTGCCAGTATTTAAGGGAGGGGGGCGAGGGAAAGCTCAGGTCTTCAAGCATGTGGAGCAGTCCTACAATGTTACCATAGGCTTCGAAGCATGATCACAGGTTGTTTTCATTTATTCACCATACAGGCAAGAGCAAAACCACTTCCCTTGAAAGCGTATCTCCACTATTACTCCTTGACCTTCAACACGGCAGGTATGATTCAGAATCCAAGTCAAGTCAGCTTTCTATGGATTCCTTCAACGAGAGGGGCAAGATGGTCTGTCATCTGTGGGCTGATCCGGGTTTGGATCGATCTAACCAAAGGAGGGAAAAAAAGAAAACGACCCAAGGCACTTTTAGAGTCAATCGCTAGAAGTAAACCAATCCAAACAAAACCCTACCGAAACGGACAAGTTTAAGACAATCATAGTGATAAACAGCATTCACAATCCAAACGTTTTTCAAGTAACCGAAAAACCTCTAGGCAATTAAGACACAGCTTTGAATGAAAAATTAGTAACTATAATTGGAAGTTTTAAACTACAGGTTGATGGTAATTTAAGAGTAAGCATAAAGAACTAATAAAAAACCTGAAAAAATCTGCTTTAATAGCACAAAAATGTTTTGAATCATTTACTGTACACTAAAAAGACAACTTGACTCATCACTGAAAGTGCAACTTAAAAAATAATTGATTTCAGAATACGTTTTGTGTCAACAAAGTTAATCAGTAAAAAGTCATTGTACGTTTAATTCACAAGTAATTAATCCTCAAACACCCCACAAAATGTCTTAGAAGGTCATGTGTTCCACACCTTAGCTCTTCTTCCTTTCTACAAAAGGTCTAACTTTGGTCTCCAAAACCGGATAGAATAGTGTAAGCGTACAGTATGTAGTTTAATCAACATTCTTCTCAAGTAATTTTATACAACCACTTTTAAAGGACAAAAAAGGCTTCTTTCTACATCTTTAAGCACTTAAAATGAAAAGGGCTTAAGAGTTGTATTGTAGGGTTCAACTACAAATGCGTCCTCTGAGAAGTCTCCAGCACAAAAAACCCATGACCCTCTCTGCCCACTCAATAGCAGATTAGCCTTTCAAGACAACAACAACAACAAAAAAATCAACAGCAGGTGAATTCAGGTAAGACTTAGCCAAAGGCGGCTTTGGGAGATTTTCCCAAAGGCAATTCTGGAAGCTCTAAAGACACAGAACCAAAAACGGACTAACAATTTTAGAAAGTAAAGCTGAAAAACATTAGCATGTTGTGCACCTACAGATCCAAAATGCTGGTGTTAATCAATACAAAGCATTATAACATAATGTATAAGTTGTTAAGAGGGCACACAACAGTCTGGAAATTCCTACAAAGTATTAAAATTGTGAGGAATCCTGAAAACTCTTGATGCAATTCACCCACGCTTTGCCAAAGCGAAGTCGCCTTATCCTCTGTTCATCATTTTAATGATTTCTCCTGATGTTTGGAAGGAGAAACAACTTCCTACATTTATTCCACAAGACAAAATTTAGAGAAACAGTGAATTAATCATTGCACTGTGTCTTAGGTACCTACTTCTGAATAGAGGGGTGGAGGCAGAAAACGGAACTCTTGGATGTATGCGAACAATGGTCCAGGAAGCGCTCTCTCGAAGTCATCACAAGCACCTATGGGCGCAAGGCTGGACTGTCGTTGTTCCTCCGTGACCACTTCTGCATAGCTCGGAGGTGCTGCAGGGAAAATGCACACGCAGTTCGAACAACAAGTTCTTATGCATGTCAAAATATATAACATGATAAATATTAAACTTTTATCATTGTAAAACGCACCAGCAGGTAGGTAAATTACTTCAGTAACTTTTTAACAGTTGTTGAACATGAAAGGTAGGGTAGGCTGTTTTGTTTCATTTTGAGATTATGCTCAAACCCAAAAGCAGACTGACCACCTCTTATTGAGACTTAATTACCCCCTTAAAATTTAGAGCATACTCAGAATACTGAATTTCTGTACAGGTCAGAACAACAGAACATTGCATTCCTCTGGACTCCACAAATCCGAGTCTGGGATTTGTACATAAAGAAGGGATGTTTATTAGATATATGAAAACAAAGGGAAGGAGATGCAGAGTTTTTCTGCTTTGACAAGAGAGATTTCCCCTTGAAATTCACAAAGCCTTGGCTACTAAGGCTGGTGAAGGACACCATAAACTGCTATTATGCAGGTTACACTGCCTTATAACCAAGGATGCAACTGGGATACTGGAGGCAGAGTTAGTTCTGCACAGGTACAACAGCATCCTGCACTTTCACTTGTGCCAGCTTCCAAGCAGCTGGATTTCACTGCTTGTCCTTGAGAGAGGAAGGCAGGGAGGGAACTCTGCTGTTCTGCAGGGGACAAGCAGGTGGCAAGGAAACATCCACAAGGGATTTCCTGTGGGCTTTTTTATCAAGGACGTAATTTGGGTCGGCTTGCACGACAGCAATGAATAACGCAGACAAATCAAAACAGACTAGCAAATTGATTGGGATTTGTATTGTCAAGTTACCTTCTGGTCTTTCAGGCAGTGTCAGACCAAGCCAATTCATGTTCATGCTACACTGGCTGCTCACACTCGATGTTCTGCTACCAAACGGGTGTAGAGGAATGGTACCAATGACCAGTGGTAAATTGAGGAATAAATCCATGGCGCCTGGAATATCAACATATACCTAAAGAACAACAACAAAAGAGGTGTATGATTAAAATGCAGGTATATGAGCACGTCATAATAATTACAGTAAGTTCTCTGTCCACGGAATTTTCCACAAGGAACTGAAGTTTCCTATTGACTGTTTTAGGGCCAATGTCCCTATGCAGACAAAAAGCTCCCTGAGTCAAAAGCAGCTCAGGATTCTTAATGTGAGCCCTCACATGGAAACATGACCTACTCGTAACACGTTCAGTTAGCTGGCACACCACAGCTGTTTTAAGAACATGCATGATTTAAACTGAATTTATGTACAGAGCTCCTGTCAGGACACTAATACCAGGATATGTATTTCTTCTGTCCCTAGTTAGCACAGAATGCTTTGTTAGCAATTTGCAAGGAATGATGGAAACTACTCATGCTCAAGTGAAACAGACCATCCAACATACCATCAGTGAATACTCCACACGGATTATACTACAGTCAAGGATTGAAGGGGAAACAGGTGGAATTTTCAACTGTTTGCCATTCCAGGTTTCCGTTTTGCCAGATGACAAGGATTCCCCACGCAGGTTGGCAACAAGCTGTTTGACTTCCTTCATTTTCCCTTTGGCATAAAATGCCTGCGTTTGGTAAATGGCTGCCTTTGGCACCACCACACGGGAAGAGCAGTTCTCGATCTCAGCGAAGATCTGAATTGATTCACCTGAAACAGAACAGAATTTCATGTTCTCTTTGTATTTATAAGGCAGCCTAAGCAAATTGCCATATTCTGTTTATTGTTATAATGCACTGGACGCTGCTAGCATTGCTCTGCCTTGAAAAACATCCGCTGATGCTAATAGGAATAGGATCATTACGAGCTAATCTAAAAGAAAAATGCACAGGTCTAACAGAAGCAGGCGTCCTTTGACAAGCTGCAGACACAGCTAGCATTAAGTAACAAAATCATTTGTCGTTAAGAAAATACCGAGAAGATTGCTGAGTGCAGACTGAGGTGGCAAGGACAGTTTAAATATTTTGCTTAGACAAAAATACTAAGTACAAACTTCATTTTAAAAGGGAAGGAAAACCATTTCCTATAATTACTTCTGTTACGTACCTGGGGTGTAGCCCTTCCTTTCAATTTTGGCACTTAAGGATATTGGGCCTGAGGTACAAAACCAACAACAGAGAGTCTTTTCTTTTGTGCCTGCCTGGGGTGACTGCAAGAAAAGAAGACATTGCCCATTTAATTAAGAGTTCCGTGAATCTCTTCACCTATTTTAATCAACACAGAAAATTATTTTAATAATGTACTACTAAATACATGTTTTGATGAACACAGCTAGTTTTATTTAGAGGAAAAAACTCAAAGCAATTTAAATAGCACTGTGCAGATACATGTTTATTCTAATTCCATTACTCATTAACGGTGCTTTTTCTGCTGCACTTCACACCACAGTCACACTTGGAACAGTTTTTATCCATAAATACTGTTTAACTTAAGAAAAGGCTTTACAGCCTGCATATCCCAACATATTGTTGGTACAGCTTTTCATTTATCAGTAAACTCGAACATCTTTCCAATACACCGTATTTCAGAAAAAATAACTAAGCTAACGTACTGTAACCCTGACTCCTGCTATTTCCTCTGTTTCAGAATGATCCTGTTTCATCTATACTAAACAGACTGTTATTTTACACAGTATCAGGGTTTGGGACTTGATCCAAAGCCCATTAAAGTCAAATGGGAATCCTTTGATTTTAATGGAATTTGCACAAGGCCAATGTCCCTTTGCGAGTGTGATTTTTCACCCATACACACAAGAAACCTATTTCAATGGACTTTGAGGGGTTCCCCCCCTCCATAGATTAGAATTTGAGGAAGAGGAGGAAAAAAGAGAAAATTAATCTTAGGCCAGATTGAAATCAAATTTTCATTCAAATCAGTTGTCATACTAAAATTATTTTAATGAAATGACATTTCAGAAAAAGATTATACAGAATTGTGATAATTTCTCCCCATTGGTAGAAAACTATCCATACGGAAATTATCAATTATGTACACCAGTACATTTTTTACTTTGCATTTTTAAGTTAGCAGTCTCTCAATATAACATTCTTCTAAGTTTCACTGTTCCTTCCACAGATTAGTCTTTATTCAAAATCAGAGGAACAGTTCTAAAAATTTTCCTTCTTAGTGACATTTTACAATTTAATATTATCAATTTAAATTGACAAAGCCATTTTATGTATCTTAAACGTGAAGCAACTCGAAGTACAGGAAAACACAGCTTTCAAAATACCAGTAGTTACAGAGTTGCTGAACTGATGTAATACTTAGAAGATCAGCTGTAACTAAACTAGCAAATAAATATTAGGTAAAATTAGATGTGGATATTGTTTCAGTTATTATACTTCATTATTTTTATGCCAGAAATAAAGAATGAGTAATTCTGTCAATTCTTACCAGTAATGAAGGAGTGTTGATATCTATATGTTCAAAGACTGTAAATTCCTTCTTTAATTTTACTGGTAGAAACCAAGGCCTATGCAATTCGGCTTTCACCCAATAGCGCACACTGCCATGTCTGCCTTCGAATGAGGTAGCAAGTGGTCTGTGCAGGACACAAAGGTCAAAATTGAGTAACATCTTTCTGTCTAACAATGATACAATCGATCAGATCAGGGATTAGTATGTAGAGTTGCATTTTTAATGCATTTTAGTATTTAATGCAGCGTAACTTATTTGCAAAGTTTCCATATCTCAGAAAAATTCAAGATTAAAGATGGGAGAAAAAATCATCTCCAATTCATCCTATTATAGTTTTGCATGGATTTTAAGAATCAATTAAAGAATTGTACTAGAAAATGCCAGGAGAGTACACATTTCCTTTAAACTTAAGAGGCGACTTTCGCATTTAGAGTAAAGCATGCCCTTTTAAAGACAAATTAAGACTACCAACTTAAAATTAGCATTAGTATCAACCAATTACTGGTTGGGATATTGTATTTTGTAAATCATTGTCTATTGTTTACTTGGCTGGTACCTCAGTGTCAGGTTTATTTTAGCTTTAACTCAGCATTTTTTTAGTTTGTTTTGCCTTAAGCAGAGTAAATATTTCACTTGAGAGTTATGAAGAGAAAGGCTGTTTCGAGTACCTTCTAATTTTCCTCTGCCCTGATAAGACCAGCTTAGAACATTTATGTTGTATAGGGATGTTATGTACATAAGTATATATGTACATAAAATCATCAAGCCTATTCTGCTCTGAACTTTGACAGATGAAGGAAGTGCCTTTTGGGACCTGGAGGAAGAACGATGTGAAAAGATCTCCCAAGCTTTCAGCATCACCTTTTTTCCCTGCAACATCATAAAATGAAAGACAAGTATATCTTTATAGTCCAGTTATCTCCAATTAACAGCAGATTTCCATAACTTATTTTTTCCTTATTTTTATACAAGGATTTTATTTTTTTTCCTATTACATGGTATTTTGAATGGCAGAGCTCAGAGGGCTGTGATCGGTGGCACAGAGTTTAGTTGGAGGTCTGTAACCAGTGGTGTTCCCCATGGGTCGGTACTGGGTCCAGTCTTGTTCAACATACTCCTCAGTGATCAAGTTTGCTGATGACACAAAACTGGGAGGAATGGGTGACACACCAGAAGGCTGTGCTGCCATTCAGCAAGACCTGGACAGGTTAGAGTGTTGGGCGAAGAGGAACCTAATGAAGTTCAACAAGGGCAAGTGTAGGATCCTGCACCTAGGAAGGAATAACCCCACGCACCAGTACAGGTTAGGGGTCGTCCTGCTGGAAAGGTACTCTGTGGAGAAGGACCTGGGGGTCCTGGTGGGCAACAAGTTGACCATGACGCAGCAATGTGCCCTTGTGGCCAAGAAGGCCAATGGTCTCCCTGGGTGCATTAAAAAAAGTGTAGCCAGGAGGTTGAGGGAGGTCATCCTCCCCCTCTGCTCTGCCGAGGCCACATCTGGACTACACTGTGTCCAGTTCTGGGCTCCCCAGTTCAAGGACAGGGAACTGCTGAAGAGGGTAGAGCAGAGGGCTACCAAGATGATCAAGGGATGGGCGCACCTCTCTGATGAAGAAAGGCTGAGAGCCCTGGGGCTGTTTAGTCTGGAGAAGACTGCAAGGCGATCTCATTGATGCTTATCAGTATCTACAAGCTACCGGGTGTCAAGAGGGGCAGACTCTTTTCAGTGGTGCCCAGTGACACAAGGGGCAAGGGACACAAGCTGGAACACAGGAAATTCCACCTCAACATGAAGAAAAACTTCTTTGAGGGTGCCAGAGCACCAGCACAAGCTGCCCAGAGAGGTTGTGGAGTCTCCTTCTCTGGAGATATTCAAACTCCGCCTGGATGCGTTCCTGTCCAGCCTGCTCCAAGAGAACCTGCTTTAGCAGGAGGGGTTGGATTAGATGATCTCTGAAGGTCCCTTCCAACCCCTACGATTCTGTGAATACATTGCAATATATAGAAGTTAAACAAATTGTTTGCAGAGCTTCCACATTTTCCATAGGGGATAATACTAGCCCTGCTGGTACTTTACTAGGATGATTCTTTCAGTTACAGGTTTGACTTCTCTATTTGCACATCTGAAATGTTTACTTTTTTTCCAACCCCCAACACTCCAAATGAAAGGATTTTCTAATCGGTCTTCAAAGTTTCATCCTGCCCCATTCAAGGTAAAAACCACAAAGGCCAGTGTGTGTCTTCTTTCTTTTCACTGTTGCTCTGTAAGTTTAAGTAAATTTTGGAAGTATCCTATGGACACAAAGTAACAAGTAAGTAGGCAGTGTCAAACTTCAGGCTTTTAGTATCAGCTTTTGGGTTTTTTTTCCAGTATTACCAATTGCTGGTTTCACAGTTATTCCTTCAGGTCAGTTAAAAATAACCTGTGTTTTGACCGATGCCTGTAATATTTTGCTGGCCATCTGCTTCACCTGAAACTAAGTATTTCATGTTCACATGTAATTTTTTGGGGTTTTTTTCCATGTTTAAATGCGCCTTCCAACTCAAGGGAAGATGAGTATTGGTCTTACTTCTTTTTGTAGTTGAGATTTTCACAGAACACTAAATTGTCTTGAAAAATCTCCATGTATACAGGTCTTCACTGTTCCAGTAAAGTCTTGTGCTCTTCACTTTGAAACTGACCTGTAAAAGTGTTTATCACATGCAGGTTCTGCTAAAACCAGTACCTCGAATAAACAGATGGTTTATTAGCTTCAGTATTAGGCACTGAGCTATTTCACATAAGACACTGCCAATTTTTTTTCAAGCGTAATGACTTCGCTGCTTGGGTTTTTTTTAAGAGAAAGGCTCCTTTTTCCATCCATGTCGAGACTCACCCTGTTCCTGCATCTTTGATTTTATTGCAACTTGTACTTTTAGCTAATTTCTGTATCGGTAACTCCTCTACGTATAAATCTTCCATTGACGATGTTGACATTACACATTTCAGACTTGGGAGGACGGTGGCAGAACAATCTTTATCTTAATATTTTTGCTCTCACTCTTGCTTCACCTTTGCTTTCTGAGACAAATGAGATTAGGTACAGGAATTTTTCTTGTTTCATCCACCCATCCTTCTGCTTATTTCTACCCAGGCTTTCTGCATCGAGGCCAGCCTGGGTACATACACCCTACTCAGACAAGAACAACCTTCTCTTCTATTCAAGTGTAGTTAAACTTGTCACATCTGTTCCAGACCTAGCCCCAACAATTCAGCTGTGATCTTATCTCTAGTTCTGCTGGTCTGCATAGCTCCAGCGAACTGTTGGTTGATTTAGAAGGTATCTCAGCCACTCTGCAAGACTCCAGTGACAGCTCAAACTCCCCTCCCTCCTCTTGGGAAGGGATAAGATTTTGGAAGACCTAGTAAGTCAGGAGGCCTTGGTCAAAAGAAAGTGAGCAACTGCGCAGCAATAAGCTCCCATTTTGTGGAAATTGAGGGAAAAAAATAAAGGAAGTGCCTATCAGTTTAAAAGCAACCTCTTCAGTTTAATGGGATTATGTCCTCCGCTGCATGTCGGAGCACAATTCCTACTACCATTGAAAAGGTTTCCCCCTCCACCCACAGCAGCAGTCTTCCTCAGGCGGGTGGACAGCAGGGCCCGAGGAGGACTGCGTGCCAGTACTTACGTCTGTGGAAGCTCGAAGCTGAATGCATATTCGTGCCTTCCCGAATGGATGGTGTGAAGGCCTTCTTCTGAATTGTCGTCGTCTAGGAGAGGGAGAAAAAACCCAACACGGTTTTATACCACTTGCACCCATTTTATACATTACACAGGCTTCTCTTCCAAAACAAAGCAGATTTACACACTCATTTACAGCACTTAAGAACAGGGTGTCCCAGAAACCAGGGTCTCTGGTCCATCCGTACCAGCAGCTGGATGCAGGGCCAAATCTTACCTACAGAAGGGTAGGCAAGACTGCCCAATTCACCTTACAGACCAGCAGAGGTTAATTTGCTTTACTTTATAATCCCGCCTCTGAACACTGACACAGTTCAACTGCTGCCATTTCAAGGCCTGCCTGCAAGACCTGTAATGGAAATCACGCTTTCCACTGCAATTACTAGTTAAAATTAAAGAGATGGCTCTTTAACAGCATTAAGCATCCTGCACAAAGTCTGCTGCGTAAGATCAAATTTAATAATTCGGCTTCCTTTTATCTCCT
Organism: Dromas ardeola; assembly: GCA_013398915.1. Taxonomy (NCBI): domain Eukaryota; kingdom Metazoa; phylum Chordata; class Aves; order Charadriiformes; family Dromadidae; genus Dromas; species Dromas ardeola. The sequence continues at coordinate 204,103 of VYZM01007108.1, read as the reverse complement.
GCCTGGCAACAGTGTCCAGAAATTACTCACCAAAAAAAGAAGAGGGAGGGAAATAAAAAGTGTACACACACCACCTGGAAAGTACCAGACAAATTCAGGGGCACAAAAAAATGGCGAGCTGCCCGAATAACACTGTCTAGAGCTAACCTTTTCATTTTTTGGCAGGTTAAGGTGATCTGGCTTGGGCAGCAGAGACCCAGAGGCTTGCTGGTTCCACCAAGAGAGCTGACTTTTGCTTACGGTCATCATTTCTTGTGCGCTTTTAAAGGCTACAACGAATTTGTGTTTTATTCCAACGCAATTGCCATAAAACCAGAAAAACGCTGACTCCATCAAAATAGAAAGTTGAGAGAGAAAAAAAAAAAACAACTGTGCATCTGACACATAAAAAGGGCCGGAATAATAAAAGGAGAGATACAGTGAGACAATGCGAAAAGGCTCGTGTTTAATGGTGTGAAGCATTAGCGGAGGCACACAGGAGGGTTTTAAGTTCCCATTGTCCTGCAGGCAGGCCGAAAATCTTAAAAAAGGAAAGATAAAAAAAAAAAAAAAAGCCCCCACCAGCGAGCCATCGACAAACGCACCTTCAGCCCCCAGCGCCAGGGAAGAAATGTCAGGAAAACGCGCCGAAAGGGCGAGAGAACGCGTTACCAGCTTGAGGGTTGGGGTTTTTTTAAAAA